>MDKF010751901.1:0-30846 GCA_026770625.1 Nicotiana glauca
ACCACTGAGTTGGAAGTATTCACTTTACTCCCTGCACCTTGTGTGCAGATCCAGGTACTCCAGGAGCTAGCTGAGGTTATTGCTGTTCTTCAGGGTCTTTACACGGAGTTGTCGAGGTAGCTTCCTGACGTCCGCAGGACCCGATTTCTCTTCTATTTTCTGTTATTTGACTTTTCCGCGTACTTCAGACTATGTTGTTTTACAGTATATTTGTGCTATTCTGGTAGAGGCTCTAGACTCATGACCCCCAGGTCTTTGGGAGGTTGTTCAGTATTGTGGATTTTTCGGATTATTTCTATCTATCAGATATATATTTGATTGCCATGTTGCTAATGATTTTCAAATAAATGGTTTGAGCCTTATGCTCGGGTTGAGAGTGAAATTGGTCGGGCTTGTCTAGCAGTTGTGTTGGGCGCCATCACGACCGGGTTTGGGGTCGTGACATAAATAATTTATCCTACTTTTTTCAAGAAGTAAGGAATTAATATTAAAGAATAACTTAAAAGTTCATTCTTAAAATATTGGGATATTATAAATATTTAGGGGGGTTAATAGTTCAACTACTAAATAGTTCATGGGGTAATAGAAAAACCGCAAAGATAAGGTGTGTATTTGAACTCGGTATTAGTTTGGGGGGGTACTTGTGCCTTTTTCCTAATATATTAAGCTAGCGTTTAGCCATAGATTTCCAAATTTGTTATAAAAGTTCTGATTTGGGTGAAGTTTGGGTTGAAGATGATATTCTATTTGGACATCAGTTTTTAAAACATATTTTATATTTTTTTGTTGTTGAAAAAAACATGAAATGTGTCATACCCATAAGTTCTAAAAACTATCAAAAATATTCAGCAAATACCAAATAAACAAACTTGATAATCCTGTATATGCAGAACCTTTATCGACGCTATTCATTATTATTATCATAAACCATAGTCCTGAACATAGATACGTTTGGCACAAAATAATTATTTTTTATAATGAACTACATAATACATTATCCTAAAATCATAACCTGATATTTTAATATCAACTGCTAATAACACAATTACTAGCTACTATAATTCGTCAAATTGCAATAATATCAGAAGATCCACCAGTCCCAAAAAAATAACAGTAACTAGCTGAAGTATTAGTTGGGTCACAATAGATGGCAGTCTTTTTTATAAAATATAAAAAATTATGGTAATTTTTAAATTGTTAAAAAAAAAACCAACGATAATATTTTGAGCCAAAAATAGGTCTAGAGCAGATTTTGAGATTTGAAAATTTGATTTTCAAAATTTGCCAAAATATAAATAAAATATATAAACAGACAAGTCTTGCCAAAAAAATCATTCAAAAAACTTGCCAAAATTTATGGCCAGACGGGGCTAAATCTTTTGGAATTGTTCGAAGCAAGGGTAGTTGATTGGTCGTTGTTGTCCCAAAGAAGCTTTGAGACATGTGTACCAGTACCATTGGATTAGGTTACTGCTGCATTTCATATGGAGAATCAATTAAATCTTACTCCCTCCGTTCACAATAAGTATCCAATTTGTTTTTAATACGCCCATTAAGAAAATACTAAATTCTATATAAATATACCTATTGTGACTAAACTACCCTACTTAAACATTTAATGTGAGGAGTAAGAAAACTTTTTAGGGATATGTACATAGGAATTATTTTGAAAAAACAAATTGAATTCTTTTTTGATTACATAACTGGACACTTATTTTGAACCAAAATAAAAAAATAAATTGGATATTTATTATGAACCGGAGTGAGTACAACATTGGAAGTTGTAAAAGAAGTGACTATAAATATCTTTCTTTTTTCTTTATTCCAGTACCTTTATAGATGATGAGATAGAAAGATCGTTGTGTTCTAAAGATATAAGGCAAGGATCGATTTCAAAGTCATGTTCGAATTTTTGATCCAAGAATATAATACTATGCAGGCCCAATTAATTGGCTAGACAGATCCCTTGGCCATATAAAGCTCAAAAGGCTATTTTAGAAACATGTCAATATATAGGGCATTTGTATTTATACTCGTTTTTTGTGTTACGTTTTAACTTGTATTTGCTTTGTAAAAAAAATTGCATGCGTGCCTGCTTTTTCGCATAACTTCAGCATACGGGGCTGAAGTAGCAAAGACAATCACGCAAAACTTCAGCATTCTAGTAGACGGGCCTGAAGTAGCAAGTGCGCTGAAATTTTTATTTGTAATTGCTGAACTTAAGCAAAGTAGTAGAAGTTTTGTTCTCTATTTGCTGAAGTTTTTGTTTGTAATTGCTGAACTTAAGCATAGTAGCTAAAATTTTATTCTCTATTTACTGAAGTTTTTGTTGTAATTGCACTAAATAAGCTGAAGTTTTTTGTCCTCGATTCATTAGTTTTGTCATTAAGCTTTTTCAAAAATTTCAGCAGAAGACGCTGAAGTTATTTAATTCATTTATAAAAACTTCAGCACTAAATAAGCTGAAATTTTTTTGTCCCGGATAAGCTTTTTTAAAAATTTCAGCAGAAGCTGCTGAAGTTATTTAGTTCATTTGCAAAAACTTCAGCACTAAAAGCTGAAGTTTTTTTTTATCCTGGATTCATTAGTTTTGTCATAAAGCTTTTTTAAAAACTTCAATAGAAGATGTTGAAGTTATTTAGTTCATTTTAAAAACATCAGCATTATATAAGCTGAAATTTTTGAAATAGCTTTCTAACATACGAGATAAATAATCAGATTGCCAACAATATCTAAATCACAAAATTTGTAAACAATAAACGTGAAAAGAACAGGATTATCTTTGTCTACTAACTTACGTACGTAGAAATATTCACAAATTATTGTCTACTAACTTACGTAATTATTTATAATTTATTTTTAAATAATCTAATAAACATATTTATGGCAATCACCCCATGAACTGAAGTTTCATAGCAGCACCAACAACAGCAGAAGAAAGAAGAAGAAGAAGAAGAAGAAGAAGAAGGAGGAGGAGGAGGAGGAGGAGGAGGAGGAGGAGAAATGGAGCTGAAATTATTTAAAAAGTGGGTACAAGTTAAAACTTTTTAAAAAAATTTGGGTATAGGTTAAATGGAGGCGACCTAATAGGGCGCCCCGTGCAATTTTTACAGTATTTATTGAGTGTAAATTTTTTTAAACAATATAATTTAATTTATTATGGCAGATTATTTATGTTTTTATTAGGTTACTAATTAATTATTATAGTTGAAATTTATTTATAATTATTTTATAAATGATTTAAAGCTGTATTGGTACGTCCGGAAATGTTTTCCAGAAAACAAATTATCTTTCTGGTGTTTGATTTTAAGGAAAAGATTTCAGGGAATTTTATACATAAGAGGGGAGATGACTTGCCTCACTTTTTGGGTGAAGTCATTTTCCTTCACAATTAATTTAAGTATTAACCAATTTTTAGATAGATAATATTTTCATTCTTTAACAGGATGTTTTTCTCCAAGTATTATCCAATAAATTTGCAAATAGTACTTCAAATTTAAAAATAAAAAATCAAAAAGCATTTTCTACCCTTCAACCAAATACCAAATAATATATCGGAAAAATAAGTTATTTTCCAAAAATGATATTGTCACCCCGTTATATAGTGCATAGAACTTGAACTAATTATTTTCAACTCTATCTTAGGAAGCAAATTAAAAGAAAAAAGAAAGAGAGAAATGGGTCAAACAAAGTCAAAGGAAGTCTTCCCTTTTTGCTTTTCTCACTGTGATGTGATTTTATATAGGGGCATTTGCATCTATACCCGCTTTTTGTGCTACATTTTAACCTGTGCCTACTTTGCAAAAAAAATTGCAAGTGTACCCGCTTTTTCACATAACTTCAGCACACGGGGCTGAAGTAGCAAAGACAATTACACAAAACTTCAGCATTTTAGTAGCCGGGCCTGAAGTTCAGCTCTAGAGCTAAAAATTTTATTTTGTAACTCGCGAACTTCAGCTCTAGTGCTGAAGTTTCCCGGTTACTAAACAAAAACTTATAAAATAAAACTTCAGCTGCCAGTTATAAAATAAAAACTTCAGCTTTAGAGCTGAAGTTGTTGTTTAGTAAACCGGAAACTTCAGCTCTAGAGCTGAAGTTTTCAAGTTATAAAATAAAAACTTCAGCTCTAGAGTTGAAGTTTGCCAGTTATAAAATAAAAACTTCAGCTAGAGCTGAAGTTTTTTGTTTAGTAACCGGGAAACTTCAGCTCTACAAACCTCAGCTCTAGAGCTGAGGTTTCCCAGTTATAAAATAAAAACTTCAGCTCTAGAGCTGAAGTTTTTGTTTAGTAACCCGAAAAAACTTCATGTGACGACCCGGCCCGTCGTCATGAGAGTTGCCGCCCCGTTTCCCCCATCTTATGTTTCCCTATACTTCATTATCGGTATTGGGTGTGTTAGAGTTGACTTGGATAGGTTTGGATAACAAATGAGACACTTAGTCTCTTTAAGGAAGGCTTAATTTGAAAAAATCAACCAGAAGTTGACTTGTGTGTTAGAGGGCTCGGATATGAATTCCGATGGTTCGGTTAGCTTCGGGGGATGATTTGTTACTTCGGAGCGTGACCGAAATCTATTTTGGAGGTCCGGTGTAGAAATAGGCTTGAATTTGCTAAGTTAGTATTTTGGCGAATCCCGGTTGATAGGTGATATTTTGATCCGAGGGTCGGAATGAAAATCCGAGAGTTTCTATAGCTCTGTTAGGTGATTTGGGATGTGTGTGCAAAATTTCAGGTCATTCGGGCGTGGTTTGGTTTGTTTTTTGATTGAATGCAGGTTTTGGAAGTTTTAAAAGAACTTAGGCTTGAATTTGATGTAATTTGATCGTATTGGCGTTGTTTAGGGCGTTTTGATGAATGGAATAAGTTCGTATGATGTTTTAGGAGGTGTTGGTATTTTTGGTTGAGATCCCGGGGGCCTCGGGTGTGTTTCGGATGCCCAACGGGTCATTTTTGGAAGATTTTGAACTGCTGTTTCTGGTATCTGGTGTTGTTCTTCGCGTCCGCGAGGGTCCTATCGCGTTCGCGAAGAAGAATTTGGCCTCTAAGACTTTGTTCTTCGCGTTCGCGAAGAAGGATTTTTCCATCAGGGACTTTGTTCTTCGCGTCCGCGAACAGTGCCTCGCGTTCGCGAAGAAGGATTTTTTCTGGCGCGCAGGTCCTACTTCGGAAACTCATATCTCTTGATCTACAAGGAATTGTGAGCTGATTAGAAAATAAAAGTTGTAGCTCTTTGAATCTAGTTTCCAGAAACAGATTATAATAGTCATTTGAATATACGTAGTAAACGTTATGTCCATTATACTAGAGGCTGTCCGAGGAGAGAAAATTTTGGACTTGAACATTTTGTTCTTTGCGTTCGCGACAAGGCATCGCGTTCGCGAAGAACAATTTTTGAACTTGAACATTTTGTTCTTCGTGTTCGCGACAGGGCATCGCGTTCGCGAAGAAGAAAAGGCCTGGGCAGAGAAGTTAAGTTTTGAAAATGGGACTTCGTTCCCATTTTCCATTTTTAGCGATTTGGAGCTCGGATAAGGCGATTTTTCGACAGATTTTTGGAGAGAACAACGGGGTAAATGTTCTTAACTCAATTTTGGTTGTATAACTCGAATCTATTACAAGTTTTGGTGTTTAATCTGAGAATTTTGTTGAAGAGGGTAGAAAACCCTCTTGGATAGAATAACTGATTTGAGGGTCGAAATGATATGGGAATTGAATGATTTTTACATGGTTAGACTCGTGGCGAGATAAGGAAGCCGGTGATGTTAATTTTATAATTTTTTGAGACATGGGCCCGGGGCTCGGGTTTTGCAACTTTCGTGAATTTCGATGTTTTTCGAGTCTTTTCAATTGGGTTATGTCCCCTTAGCCTATTGTAATGTATTCGTTGTGGTTTTGAGCAGATTCGATGCGCAAGGAGGTCGATTTGTGAGGCAAGGGCATAGCGAGCTAGGATTTTGACCGGCTCGAGGTGAGTAATGATTTTAAATGATGTCTTGAGGGTTTGAAACCCCGGATTGCACAACATAGTGGTATGTTGAGATGAGACACGCATTGTATGACGAGCGCGGGGTCATTTACTATTGGGGATTGTGACTTGGTCCATCCCGGTTGATATTGTTTTTCACCATGATTTGGGCTTATTGCCATAGTTGGGCTTCGTGCCGTCTATTTGAAATCCCTTATGAATTTCCATCACTATTTTCCTCACTAATTTAAATATTATTGGAACTCAGTCCAATTAAATTGTACTGTTTCATGAACTGAGCTATATTTATACTCAACTTGAGATTTAAATGATATTTCTAATGTGGTTTGAGTTGAGCACCATTATTTTTCTGATGCCCAAGGGTTTGTGATTATTTTCTGGACTGATTGAGGCCGAGGGCCATATGTGTGGATATGTTGAGTGATGTGCGGAGGCTTTCATGCCTCGTGTGTGATGTGAGAAGGCTTTAAGGCCTTATGTTGATGTGACAGGCTTTAAGTCCTTATGATTATATAGCGCTTGGGCCGTAAGGGGCCCCTCCTGGAGTCTGTGCACCCCCAGTAAACGCGGGTACCCATGTGAGTTGGGAGTGAGCCCGAAGGGCCGATGTGAGTTGGGAGTGAGCCCGAGAGGCTGATATTGTACTATGTGAGTTGGGAGTGAGCCTGCGGGGCTGATACTGTACTAAGAGATTTGATATTGAGCCCGAGGGGCAAGTTCTGATGATTTCTTACTTGTTGAAATTGTTTGTCTTAACTGTTTTAAAAGAGATTTATCCGATACTTCACGATTTTATTATTGAATTGATTTTATTGCTTGAGATAGTGTTATTTGTGCTTTTATGAGATTTCTTGCCTTCAGTCATTATTTATTTTTATTACTCACTGGGTCGGAGTACTCACATTACTCCCTACACCATATGTGCAGATACAGGTAGAGCTGAGTTCGCTCCTGAGCGCTGATTCTTTCCAGACCAGGCGGTGACTAGGAGTAAAGAGGTAGCTGTTGACGTCCGCAGCCCCGTTTTCTCCCTTATCTTCTGTTATTTATGATACCTTCAGACTTTGTACAATTTTAGTAAACTCGTAGTAGCTCATGACTTGTGACACCCCGATTTCGGGCTGAGTCGGGATGGTTTTCCTTGTTTTATCACGTTTTATTCCGCACTTATGATCATATTATCTAAGGTTCAGACTTATTCATGCTAAGTAACTGTTAAAAGAGGTATTGTTGTTCTGTTGGCTGGCCTTGTCTTTACGAGAGGCGCCATCACGACCGGGTTTGGGGAATTTGGTCGTGACAGGTTGGTATCAGAGCCTAGGTTATTAGGTCTCGCGAGTCATGAGCAGTTTTAGTAGAGTCTCGCGGATCGGTACGGAGACGTCTGTATTTATCCTCGAGAGGCTGCAGAACCTTAGGAAAAACTTCATATTCTTGAAATTCTTGTCGTGCGACTTTGTTGATCGGAATACTAAACTTCTGTGTTTTATTCTCTCGCAGATGGAGAGGACTCGTGCTACCGGACGTGACGGACGACCACCAATACCACCTACTGAGGCTACCAGACGCCGTAGACGCGGTCGCGGTCGTGGTAGAGGCATAGCGGCAGGGGGCAACACCTGTGGATCCTCCAGTTGCCCCAGCTCAGGATCAGGCACCAGCTGTGCCCATTGTGATTCCGGGTCTTCAGGAGACATTGGCCCAGATATTGACAGTTTGCACTGGCTTGGCTCTGGTGGTTTCAGCTACCACAGCAGCAGCTACTTCACAGGCTAGGGAAGGCACCCGGACTCCTGTTAATCGCACACCTGAGCAGGTCGTGCAGGGATTGCAGATACCGGAAGCACCTCCAGCTCAGCCGGCTGCACCAGTTCAGGATTTTGTAGTTCCAGCTATGCCAGACGATGAGCAGCATCGTCTTGAGAGATTCAGTAGGCTCCAGCCTCCTTCATTCAGCGGTGTTCAGGGCGAGGATGCCCAAGGTTTTCTCGACAAGTGTCAGCGTATGCTTCAGAGGGCAGGGATTTTGGAGTCGAGTGGTGTATCATTTACCACCTTCTAGTTCACGGGAGCTGCCTTCACTTGGTGGGAGGCGTATGAGCGATGTAGGCCGGCAGATGCAGTACCTTTGACTTGGCAGGAGTTCTCCGTTCTCTTCTTGGAGAAGTATGTACCGCAGTCCCGTAGGGAGGAGCTGCGTAGGCAGTTTGAGTGGCTACGACAGCGAGACATGACTGTGTCTCAGTACGAGATGAGGTTCTTAGAGTTGGCTCGTAATGCAGTTTGGCTGGTCCCGTCCGAGCGTGAGCGGATCAGGAGATTTGTGGACGACCTTAACTATCAGTTTCGTGTTCTTATGACTAGAGAGAGGGTGCTGGGTGTTTAATTTGGGGAGGTGGTGGATATAGCTCGAGATATTGAGTCAGTTCGCTGCCAGGATCGGGAGGAGAGGGAGGCCAAGAGGTCTCGAGGTTCTAGTGGTTACAGTGGGGCCCCGTACAGGGGCCAATTCCAGCAGGGTAGGGGTCGTTCTTTCAGACCTTCTCAGTCGGCTCGTCCCGAGTATCGTGGGGCATCTTCAGGCCGTGATCATCAGGGTTTTTAGGAGGGCCAGTCCTTACTCAGCGCCCTTCCAGCTCAGAGTTCTTCGCGTGCCCTGTCTGTTCAGGATTCTTCTACGCCGAGTGCATCAGCTAGTCACTCCGGTGCGAGAGGTTCTTTTCAGCCCCATCCTCCAGCACCTAGGAGCTGTTATGAGTGTGGAGAGTTAGGACACATGTGAAAGCAGTGTCCTCACTGTGCTGCCAGTTCATCACAGCAGAGGGGTCAGCCCTCTTATTCTGCACCAGTTCCTTCAGCACCTGCCCAGTCAGCTAGGGGTGAGGTCAGGCAGCTAGGGGTCGCCCCCGAGAGGAAGGTCGATCAGACGGTGGCCAGGCCCGTTTCTATGCTATGACCGATAGGTAAGATGCTATTGCTTCAGATGCTATTATCACATGTATTATCTCAGTCTGCCATACAGATGCTTCTGTCTTATTTGATCCTGGATCCACCTACTCTTATGTGTCCTCATATTTTGCTCATCATTTGGGTACGACCCGAGGGTGTCTTGCTTTACATGTGCACGTATCTACCCCGGTAGGTGATATTATTATTGTAGACCATGTGTATCGGTCTTGTATTGTGACAATTGGGGGTCTAGAGACCCGAGTTGATTTATTGTTGTTGAGCATGGTAGACTTTGATATTATTCTGGGCATGGATTGGCTATCTCCGTGTCATGCTATTCTAGATTGTCATGCTAAGATAGTTACTTTGAATATTCCGGGTGTTCCGAGGATCGAGTGGCATGGTATGACTGATTATGTTCCTAGCAGAGTTATTTCATTCTTAAAGGCCCAACGTATGGTTGGGAAGGGTTGTCTTTCTTATTTGGCTTTTGTGCGAGATGTAGGAGCTGAGACTCCTATTATTGATTCTGTCCCAGTTGTGAAGGATTTTCTTGATGTATTTCCTGCAGACCTGCGGGGCATGCCGCCGGACAGGGATATTGATTTTGGCATTGACTTGGTGCCGGGCACTCAGCCCATTTCTATTCCGCCATATCGTATGGCACCAGCAGAGTTGAAGGAATTGAAAAAGCAGCTTCAGGAACTCTTAGATAAGGGGTTCATTCGGCCTAGTGTGTCACCCTAGGGTGCACCAGTCTTATTTGTGAAGAAGAAAGATAGCACAATGAGAATGTGCATTGATTACAGGAAGTTAAATAAAGTGACAGTGAAGAACAACTATCATTTGCCTCGTATCGACGATTTATTTGATCAGCTTCAGGGAGCTAGTATGTTTTCCAAGATTGATCTCTGTTCGGGCTATCACTAGTTGAAGATCAGGGATTCAAATATTATTAAGACTGCTTTCAGGACTAGATATGGACACTACGAATTTCTTGTTATGTCCTTTGGCTGACTAATGCCCCAGCAGCATTCATGCATTTGATGAACAGTGTATTTCGGCCATATCTAGATTCATTTGTTATTGTTTTTATTGATGATATCCTGGTGTACTCACGTAGTCAGGAGGAGCACGCAGAGCATTTGCGTGTAGTGTTGCAGCGATTGAGGGAAGAGAAGCTTTATGCAAAATTTTCCAAGTGTGAATTTTGGCTTAGATCAGTGGCATTATTGGGACACATCGTGTCCAGCGAAGGTATTCAGGTTGACCCAAACAAGATAGAGGCAGTGCAGAGTTGGCATAGACCGACCTCAGCCATAGAGATTCGGAGTTTCCTCGGGTTAGCAGGCTACTATCGCCGGTTTGTTTAGGGATTTTCATCCATTGCATTGCCCTTGACCAAGTTGACTCAGAAGGGTGCTCTATTTGTATGGTCGGACGAGTGCGAGGAGAGCTTTCAGAAGCTCAAGACAGCTTTGACCACAACTCCAGTGTTGGTTTTGCCATCAGCTACAGGTTCTTATACTGTATATTGCGATGCTTCGAGAGTTGGGATTGGCTGTGTGTTGATGCAAGAGGGTAGAGTTATTGCTTACACTTCTCGTCAGTTAAAGCCCCATGAGAAGAACTACCATGTTCATGATTTAGAGTTGGCTGCTATAGTTCATGCTTTGAAGATTTGGAGGCACTACTTATATGGCGTATCTTGTGAGGTGTTCACTGATCATCGCAGTCTTCAGCATTTTTTTAAACAGAAAGACCTTAATTTGAGGCAGCGGAGGTGGCTTGAGTTGCTAAAAGATTATGATATTACTATTCTGTATCATCCGGGAAAGGCCAATGTAGTGGCCGATGCTTTGAGCCGAAAGGCAGTCAACATAGGGAGTTTGGCGTACATTCCAGTTGGGGAGAGACCTTTTGCACTTGATGTTCAGGCTTTGGCCAATCGGTTTGTGAGACTAAATATTTCCGAGCCTAGTCGGGTATTGGCTTGCGTGGTTTCTCGTTCTTCCTTATATGATCGCATCAGAGAGCACCAGTATGATGATCTGCATTTGCTTGTCCTTAAGGACAGAGTTCAACATGATGATGCTAGAGATGTGACTATAGATGATGATGGCGTATTAAGGATGTAGGGCCGGATTTGTGTGCCTAATGTAGATGGGCTTAGAGAGTTGATTTTTGAGAAGCCTCACAGCTCGCGGTATTCCATCCATCCGGGTGCCGTGAAGATGTATCAGGATTTGAGGCAGCACTACTGGTGGAGAAGGATGAAAAAAGATATAGTAGTGTTTGTGACTCGGTGTCTCAACTGTCAGCAGGTAAAGTACGAGCATCAGAGACCGGGTGGTGTACTTCAGCGGATAATTATTCCCGAGTGGAAGTGGGAGAGTGTTACTATGGATTTTGTGGGTGGTCTTCCTCGGACTTCGAAGAAATTTGATTCTATTTGGGTGATTGGGGATCGACTGACCAAGTCCGCGCACTTCATCCCGGTGTGTACTACTTATTCTTCGAAGCGGCTGGTAGGGATCTTTCTTAGAGAGATTGTTCGATTGCATGGTGTCCCAGTGTCTATTATTTCAGATAGAGGTACTTAGTTTACTTCTCAGTTCTGGAGGACATTTCAGCGAGAGTTGGGTACACAGGTAGAGTTGAGCACATCATTTCATTCTCAGACGGACGGGCAGTCCGAGCGTGCTATTCAGATATTAGAGGATATGTTGCGAGCCTGTGTTATTGATTTCAGGGGTTCATGGGCTGAGTTCTTGCCACTTGCAGAGTTTGCCTACAATAACAGCTATCAATCCAGTATTCAGATGGCACCGTATGAGGCCTTGTATGGGAGACGGTGTAGATCTCCAGTTGGTTGGTTCGAGCCGGCGAGGCTAGATTATTGGGGACAGAATTAGTTCAAGATGCCTTGGAGAAAGTGAAGGTTATTCAGGAGAGAGTTCGTACAGCTCAATCGCGTCAGAAGAGTTATGCGGACCGGAAGGTTTGGGATGTATCTTACATGGTGGGTGAGAAAGTTTTGCTGAAGGTTTCACCCATGAAGGGTGTTATGAGGTTTGGAAAGAGGGGAAAGTTGAGTCCGCGGTTCGTTGGGCCTTTTGAAATACTTAGGAGGATTGGAGAGGTAGCCTATATGCTTGCTTTGCTACCCAGTTTGTCGGGTGTTCATCCAGTATTCCATGTTTCTATGCTCCGGAAGTATGTTGGGGACCAGTCTCATGTTTTGGATTTCAGCACAATGTAGTTAGATGAAGATTTGACTTATGATGTGGAGCCAGTGGCTATTTTGGGTCGACAGGTTCAAAAATTGAGATCAAAAGATATAGCGTCAGTGAAAGTGCAGTGGAGAGGTCGGCCCGTGTAGGAGGCTATCTGGGAGACCGAGCGGGTGATGCATAGCAGATATCCTTACCTATTTGAGACTTCAGGTATGTTTCTTAACCCGCTCGAGGACGAGCGTTTGTTTTAGTTGGGGAGGATGTGACGATCCGGCCCGTTGTCACGATATTTGCCGCCCCGTTTCCCCCATCTTATGTTTCCCTATGCTTCATTATCGATATTGGGTGTGTTAGAGTTGATTTGGATTGGTTTGGATAACAAATGAGACACTTAGTCTCTTTAAGGAAGGCTTAGTTTGGAAAAGTCAACCAGAAGTTGACTTGTGTGTTAGAGGGCTCGGATATGAATTTTGATGGTTCGGTTAGCTTCGGGGGATGATTTGTGACTTAGGAGCGTGAACGGAATCTATTTTGGAGGTCCGGTGTAGAAATAGACTTGAATTGGCGAAGTTAGTATTTTGGCGAATCTCGGTTGATAGGTGATATTTTGATCCGAGGGTCGGAATGGAATTCCGAGAGTTTCTGTAGCTCTGTTAGGTGATTTGGGATGTGTGTGCAAAATTTCAGGTCATTCGGGCGTGGTTTGGTTGGGTTTTTGATCGAATACAGATTTTGGAAGTTTTAAAAGAACTTAGGCTTGAATTTGATGAAATTTGATGGTTTTGGCATTGTTTGAGGCGTTTTGATGAATGGAATAAGTTCGTATGATGTTTTAGGAGGTGTTGGTATTTTTGATTGAGGTCCCGGGGGCCTCGGGTGTGTTTCGGATGCCCAACGGGTAATTTTTGGAATATTTTGAACTGTTGTTTCTGGTATCTGGTGTTGTTCTTCACGTCCGCAAGGGTCCTATCGCATTCGCGAAGAAGAATTTAGCCTCTGAGACTTTGTTCTTCGCATTCGCAAAAAGGGCATCGCGTTCGCGAAGAATCATTTTTCCATCAGGGACTTTGTTCTTCGTGTTCGCGAACAGTGCCTCGCGTTCGCGAAGAAGGATTCTTTGTGTAGCGCAGGTCCTACTTTGGAAGCTCATATCTCTTGATCTACAAAAATTTTTGAGGTGATTCAAAAACAAAAGTTGTAGCTCTTTGAATCTAGTTTCCAGAAACATATTATAACAGTCATCTGGACATATGTAGCAAACGTTATGGCCATTATACTAGAGGCTGTCCGAGAAGAGAAAATTTTGGACTTGAACATTTTGTTCTTTGCGTTCGCGACAAGGCATCGCGTTCGCGAAGAACAATTTTTGAACTTGAACATTTTGTTCTTCGCGTTCACGACAGTGCATCGCGTTCGCGATAAAGAAAAGGCCTAGACAGAGAAGTTAAGTTCTGAAAATGGGACTTCGTTCCCATTTTCCATTTTAGCGATTTGGAGCTCGGATAAGGCGATTTTTCGATAGATTTTTGGAGAGAACAACGGGGTAAGTGTTCTTAAATCAATTTTGGTTGTATAACTCGAATCTATTACAAGTTTTGGTGTTTAATCTAAGAATTTTGTTGAAAAGGGTAGAAAACCCTCTTGGATAGAATCACTGATTTGAGGGTCGAAATGATATGGGAATTGAATGATTTTTACATGGTTAGACTCGTGGCGAGATAAGGAAGCCGGTGATGTTAATTTTATAATTTTTTGAGACATGGGCTCGGGGCTCGGGTTTTGCAAATTTCATGAATTTCGATGTTTTTCGAGTCTTTTCGATTGGGTTATGTCCCCTTAGCCTATTGTAATGTATTCGTTGTGGTTTTGAGCAGATTCAACGCACGAGAAGGTCGATTTGCGAGGCAAGGGCATAGCGAGCTAGGATTTTGGCCGGCTCGAGGTGAGTAATGATTTTAAATGATGTCCTGAGGGTTTGAAATCCCAGATTGCACAACGTAGTGCTATGTTGAGATGAGACACGCACTGTATGACGAGCGCGGGGTCATTTACTATTAAGGATTGTGACTTGGTCCATCCCGGTTGATATTTTACCGCGTATTTGATAAAGACTTATTGTTTTTCACCATGATTTGGGCTTATTGCCATAATTGGGCTTTGTGCCGTCTATTTGAAATCCTTTGTGAATTTCCATCACTATTTTCCTCACTAATTGAAATATTATTGGAACTCAGTCCAACTGAATTGTACTGTTTCATGAACTGAGCTACATTTATACTCACCTTGAGATTTAAATGATATTTCTAATATGGTTTGAGCTAAGCACCATTATTTTACTAATGCCCAAGGGGCTTGTGATTATTTTCTGGACTGATTGAGGCCGAGGGCCATATGTGATGATATGTTGAGTGATGTGAGGAGGCTTTCAGGCCTCGTGTGTGATGTGAGAAGGCTTTAAGGCCTTATGTTGTGACAGGCTTTAAGGCTTTATGATTATCTAGCGCTTGGGCCGTACGGGGCCCCTCCCGGAGTCTGTACACCCCCAGTGAGCGCGGGTACCCATGTGAGTTGGGAGTGAGCCCGAAGGGCTGATGTGAGTTGGGAGTGAGTCCGAGAGGCTGATGTTGTACTATGTGAGTTGGGAGTGAGCCCGCGGGGCTGATACTGTACCGAGAGATTTGATATTGAGCCCGAGGGGCAAGTTCTGATGATTTCTTACTTGTTGAAATTGTTTGTCTTAATTGTTTTAAAAGAGATTTATCCGATACTTCACGATTTTATTATGGAATTGATTTTATTGCTTGAGATAGCGTTATTTGTGCTTTTATGAGATTTCTTGCCTTCAGTCATTATTTATTTTTATTACTCACTGGGTCGGAGTACTCACATTACTCCCTGCACCATGTGTGCAGATACAGGTAGAGCTGAGTTCGCTCCTGAGCGCTGATTCTTTCCAGACCAGGCGGTGACAAGGAGTAAAGAGGTAGCTGTTGACGTCTACAACCCCATTTTCTCCCTTATCTTCTGTTATTTATGATACCTTCAGACTTTGTACAATTTTAGTAAACTCCGTAGTAGCTCATGACTTGTGACACCCCAATTTCGGGTTGAGTCGGGATGGTTTTCCTTGTTTTATCACGTTTTATTCCGCACTTATGATCATATTATCTAAGGTTCAGACTTATTCATGCTAAGTAACTGTTAAAAGAGGTATTGTTGTTCTGTTGGCTGGCCTTGTCTTTACGAGAGGCGCCATCACAACCGGGTTTGTAGAATTGGGTCGTGACACTTCAGCTCTGGAAGCTGAAGTTTTTTAAAAAGTAGGTACGGATGCAAACAAAAAGAAAAAGCGGCTACAGGTTAAAAAGGAGCACCCAAATAGGGCGCCCCGTGCAATTTATACTTTTATATATCATGCACTCATCTGATTTTTTTCTCTTAAAGATGACTAAACATAGAGTGTTGGCTGTCCGAAATAGCAACCCTTAGCATCTACAGTTGGAATATGTATCCACTATTTACAGAAATGATCTTTTCCTTTGGCGAAATCGCCTGATGACCACCTAAACTTGCATTCTTTCATTGTTATTTTGATATATAAATTTATATTTTTCTCATTTAAACACTTTTAATTGATAAACACAAATAATAAACACTTCTAAGTAAAAACAGGTTGTGTTTATTATAAAAGAGAGACAGTTGTGTCATGTTAGGCGAGTTGATTTATGATGCGTTATTTAATTTGATTATTTTGACTCGAGAAAATTTTGAGGGGCTGGATCATGATCCGTTTATTGATCTTTCTGCTAATTCAAATTTGATCCACCCCACACATTTGTCACCTGAACTTGAGATGCATATTCTCTTCAGTTCATTATCTTACATACATCAGCATCAACTAAGAACAAGGTTTTCTAGAAAGAGAATACCATAAAAATGTAGGATTCTTGGCATAGTACAAAAACCAAAATTCAGCAAGCATATTGTCACGACCCAATTCCCAAACCCGGTCGTGATGGCGCCTCTCATGAAAACAAGGCCAGCCAACAGACATCAATACCTCTTTAATACTTACTTAGCATAAATAAGTCTTAAACATTAATAAAATTATCATATGTGCGGAAGAAAAATAATAAAACAGGGAACCATCCCGATACAGCCCGACCGGGGTGTCACAAGTCACGAGCATCTAGAAGGATTTTTAAGTCAACTACAAGGCATGTAATACATGGATTAAAAATTTGGAGTCAAAAGAAGAAATCTGGTGCCGCGAACGCTGGCGGTCACCCTACTCGGCTACAATAGCAAAATCCTCAACCAGCTCAAACCCGCTACCGGGTAAACCAATACCTGCATCTGCACGCGAGGTGCAGGGAGTAAAGTGAGTACTACAACTCAGTGAGTAATAAAGGTAAATAATAACTGAGCAGCAAGAAACCACGTAAAGCAAGTCATCATGCTATATAGTACAGTGTAACCCTTTGATAAAACAGTGAAACAGTGAAACCGTGAAATCTTTGGAAATATCTGGACTAAGTTTTTAAACCTCTTTTGAAAACATCTTTTCCAACAGTTAAGCAAATGAATGTGAAACGGATAGTGCAAGTCAGCACATAAGTCAGCCCCTCGGGCACAACACTCCATTAACAAATAACACCAGGGTATCAGGTAAAAAGTACAAATAGTAGCATGGATGCCAAAGAAATGCGAGTGCTGGAATGTCATGACAAATAATACAAATAGGAACAAATGCATGAGTGCAATACAATGCATATGACGGTACACTCCGGTACCTACTGCGGTGTGCAGCCCGAGCCATCCATATATTTAACATCGACGGCGCTCACTGGGGGTGTGTACAGACTCCGGAGGGGCTCCTACAGCCCAAGCGCAAATAAGAAAGCCATCTCGTGGCACCAACTAGGCCCTCGGCCTCAATATCAATATAATACCGCTGCGGCGTGCAGCCCGAGCCATCCATATATCCAAAAATCACTATAAGCCCCTCGGGCATTTTTAAAACAGTAATTCACAGCCCAAAATACCATTTGGAAATATCATTTAAGTTTTCTAATCTTAGAAAGGCGGATGAGTTTGCAAAAAAGTATTAAAACCTTGGACCGAGATAAAATAATATGCAAGGTAATGCGAAAACAGTGATATCAATCCTTGAAGGATTCACATACTTGGCACGAAGCCCAAACATGGCAATCAGCCCAAATTATGATGATAACAAGTAGTTTCAGTCACATACGTAGTAATTTCATCAATCGGGACGGACCAAGTCACAATCCCCAACAGTGCTCTACCACACGCTCGCTATCCGACGTGCAAGTCACCTCAATACAATACTATGATGTGCAAATCTGGGGTTTCAAACCCTCAGATTATCATTTACAGTCATTACTCACCTCGAACCGGTGAAATCTCTAGCTCGCGACGCCTTTTCCCCTCAAATCGGCCTCCACGCGTGTCGAATCTAACCAAAATCAGAGTAAATGCATCACAATATACTAAGGGAACAATACCCAATCGAAAGCAATCGAGAAATAGCAAAAATCTCAAAACTAGCAAAACCCGAGCCCCGGGCCCACTTCTCAAAAAATCAGAAAATTCACATCAATGGATTCCTCATCTCGCCACGAGTCTATATGTATCAAAATCACAAGAATCGGAGTCCATTTGGCCCCTCAAATCCCTATTTTAAACTCTCTTAAGCTCAAACCCTAAATCACCATTTTTGACCTTTGATTCCTTGATTATTCAGTCTAAATCCATGCATTTACACCATAAAAATCACATTTTAAGTCCAAGAATTCATACCTGATCAAAGCGCTCGAAACCCTTTTCAAAATCGCCTTAAAGTTCTCCAAGTTCCAAGTCCAAAATGTTGTTCTTTCAAAAATTCGCGAAGAAGACTATTTCACTTAACTGCCCAGGCATTCCTCTTCTGCGACTTCCGCATCTGCGGTCAACGTATGCTTCTGCGGACTTTCACTTAAGGGCCCCTACGCTTCCGCGGTCCACATTTCGTATCAGCGGGACCGCCTATGCGGTCCGTCTTTTGCTTCTGCGGAATCTCAAGAGAATGCCAAAACCGCTTATGCGGTGAAACTTCCGCTTATGAGGACCCGCTTATGCGGATAAATTCCCGCTTCTGCGGAAATTGCTCAACCTCAACCTTTTTCGCACTTGCGATACCTGGCTCTGCTTCCGCGCAACCGCATCTGCGGTTGCCTTTCCGCAGATGTGGAAACACCTGCTACAGCCAAAAACCTGCAAAGTCCAACTTCAAATTTCCTTCCGATAGCCACCCGAAATCACCCCGAGGCCCCCAGAACCTCAACCAAAAGCACCAACACTTCCTATAATCCTCAAAACACATCAAATAAAGCTAAAACCATTAAATTACATCGGATTCAAGCCTAAGTTTCTTCAAAACTTCCGAAATATGCATTTGATCAAAAACCCGACCAAAACACCTCTGAATGATCTGAAATTTTGCAAACACATCCAAAATCACCTAACAAAGCTACTGAAACTCTCGGAATTCCATTCCGACCCTCGGATCAAAATCTCACCTACTAACCGGAATTCGCCAAAATACTAACTTCGCCAATTCAAGCCTAATTCTACACCGGACCTCCAAAATCGATTCCGATCGCACTCCTAAGTCACAAATCATTCCCCGAAGCTAACCGAATCACTGGAAATCACATCCGAGCCTTCTAACTCATAAGTCAACATCCGGTTGACTTTTCCAAACCAACCCTTCCTTAAAGAGACTTAGTTGTCTCATTTCTTATCAAAACCAATCCAAATCAACTCTAACATACCACATACCGATAACAAAACATGAAGAAGCATAAAATGGGGAAAACAGAGCGGTAACTCATGAGACGATGGGTCGGGTCGTCACATCCTCCCCAACTTAAACCAACGCTCGTCCTCGAGCGTACCCAAAGTTGTCCTAGAAGCCAACCAATAGTTGAATAACCTTACCAAGCATATACCCAGGGTAATCCCACGTCACCTTATCTTATATAGGTCCGACAATACAACATAGCTGAAATTACCCAATCCAGTCTAGCCCATAAATCATAGAACTACCTTTTCACTTCTGAAACTGTCAATACGATCAATACCTCACACCTATACTTTGAATAGTCCCGAACCAACTGTAATAACCCATACTTGCAAACCTCAGGTGAAATAATATGATATACCACATAATCCAAGCACTCGAAACGATAACTTCTATTCACAGTAGTTACCCACAACAACCAAATACTGATAGAAAACCTCTTACTTAGCTAAAGTCTCATTCCAACACTTTCATATACTGCCAACGATAAATGAAACACGCAACAAACTGTAACCATTTCTCAGATCAACTATTCATAAAGCCACTTCCCTTTTGACTAATACCACAGCAGATTTCCAAACCGAACCTCGATATTATCCTTCCAACAAGCTGAAATCAAATCTGTTCGTATTCATTAATGACTCCAACGTTCACCTCGAATCCAACACCACTCTGGTGATATAACACCTCAACACATGCCTAAGCCACAACTTGCTTAATACACGCACCAATGAGAAACAGTCTGAACATACTCAAATCATGACAAATGACTCAAACGAAAGAGCTTTACCTCAAGTTCATCCGTACCATTACAACACAAGACTGAGACCCCGTCTCACATCATAGAAATGGAATACCTGAATCTACCCCGAAGGGTCATACCCCCACGTGGCCTCGCCACAATGCGCGATCCTATCCAAACACTATTACACATGAAACATCCCAAGTCGCTATGCTCAAAAATTGACCGCCACACATAATTTGATGTCTGAACCCAAAGCAATTCATTACACCCACGGTGAAACAGATAACATACGACACGCAACCTGATAGGCCATAACCAATACTCCATTTGCTGGTCAACACCCTATTACTCTTCCCGCTCGACTTTCTCTATGAATCCCCGATTGAACCGCATCACATGTGCCCATAACCAACAATCATAACGTCTCACAGCACATAAAAACAACTCATAGATCTCCCTCGATCACTTAACAAGTTCAATAACGATCGAATCAACCTATTCCTCAATAATACAACTCGGGGCCAACCAAGCTAACTCAAGCTAAATACGCAGCCACAACGGTCCGCCAACAAACTCATTACCGAGGAGCCTGAAGCTGCCCCTTCCACTACTATAACTCCTACTAGAGCCATATGATTCGGTGCCTGGTACCAAATAAATATCGAAATCCACAACCTCGCCCGGAGATATGCCCTGCCACAAGAAGCACACCCGAAAAGTCCCTCAACACCGGACTGAATCAATGGTAGAAACCTTTGTACTGACATCCGCCACGAAGTCCCAATTAAGAAAAGCAATCCTTCCTAGCCGTCCGCTGGTCTTAGGAATACAGACCACTCTACTAGAACATAATCCGATGTACCTCGCCACGCAACCTGTGGCATTTTCTGACATAGCCCATAGCACAATAGTCTAGAATAACCCCACACTGACATAACCAGCCTACACCCCAATATCATATCCAAAATCTAATATACCAAGCAACAAAAGATCCACTTGGGCCTCCAACTCACAATAGCCGCTAACGGTACCAATACACACGATCCACAACCACTACATAGTCTGTACCTGAGAACTCCCAGTCTCCAACTCCATATAGAATACGAATCATTGTGTCTGATCCCAAATTCTGCAGTATGAATACGTATCACACCTCAAGTGCCCAATCATTCCATGAAAGATATTCTAAAATTCCCCTGTGCCATCACACAAACTCAGATATCAGCCGTCGATCTAACAAGAAAGTGCCGCAATACTATCGAAGTATCATCAGTCTAATCACATTACCCTTCTTTCGAGACATATACTCTCGTCAAATCACTTCCAATGAGCAGTACCATTTCCTTGATTACATAAGGCTACCCATTGCCTAAGAATTTTATGAACTTCTTTTCAGAACTGAACTGTAACTCATCTAGCGAAGAACTTCCACTGATCCCACTTGGAAGAAAAATAATTACACATCCCATGCTCCGCATGCCCATAGAAAATGTACATCTCCAAATTGCGGTAAAACCTAACAAGGACTTTCTCCCCCAATTTCATGTGCACAAGCTAAATTGCCAGGACTGAATCCTTCTACCCAAACCGAGCTAAGCAAGCTATCACAGCTCAAGAGCTTTGCTGCACAATACCTGTAAGGGCTCATTACCTCGAACACATACGAAGAATTAATCATATCCTTACTATACCGACTCGGTCCACTAACAAGCTACTCCATTTATCTAGATGTCCTTCTGATTCATCATCAACTTGGTATTCCCTCTTGCTGTAGCACCATAATGCCTCAATCCAGGTTTACCACACGAGACTCGAACGTAAGACCACACTGTCTATGATCCATAGGCCACTGAATACCTTCTCAAATGTTCCCAGAAATACCATATTCTAGAATACTTTACTTTGAAGAACTTCCTGCGAATCTGAATTCGTTACCATTACTTTCCAGATACTGATACATAGGATCCCATAATCAACATAAAAATATGACAAGTCTTGACCTTTTCCAATGAAAACACAGTCTCTACCCACATACACAACCTTAAGACACCTGATTGTTATATGTAGAATCTTGAACACGATAATACCATTCTTGAGAGTCATTTACTTCATATTCGAATTGCAATTTACCTGATCAAACGGACTTAACCATCCGTGCCTCATTAGCACTCTGACACCGCAGGATATGGTCTTATTCCAATACAAACAAACATCTTCCTTCTCCATACACTGAGCATTCTTTATCAATGACAGCTCAAGACATCCTATTATTTCCACACATCCACGAAGCACCGTATAAACTTTTTCAAAAGTTTGCTCCACTCGTGCCATCTTCGGCTCAATTTCTGCAACCAGAACTGATCCGCCAGCATATCTCTAAACGGAACCACCATAGCACATAATTGTGCAATAAGCTATTCAACAATAATCTCAAAAACTTGGCTCGAAGCCATATATCAGGACACATTTAATAGCCCAAAATACTTTGCTCTAATGATTCCACAATATCATAGTGAGATTAAACTCAAATTGTCTACCAATTTGTGAAAACACAGGTCATCTAGTACTGTAATCCTCTTCACTTCTCGCATCCATCTCTACATCAGTTGAGTCCACTCTCTTAAGTGACCCAAATTGTCAAATTTCAACACATACCCTTCAATTACACATGAGATCTTCTAACATACACATAAGGATCATACCACTTAAGAACACTCCGCAAGAGATAACTCACCTGCTTCGCCTCAATTTAGTACTTCAGCATACCTTCCACCATCATATACGTTACAAAGTCATTTAGTCTTCCTGAGTCTGAACTCATACCACCACATGTATTGCAATCTAATTCCAACTAGGAGACACGAAAATATTCTTCACGCGCCCATATTCAGGCTACACATCAAATCACAATAGGAAACGAATCACTTAATAGTTCATCTATTATCCAGCAGACTTCTTCGTCACTACCAAGTCATATAAATACCTCTCGCACTACTAACATACTCATCACAGGGATATCCAACCGCCATTCCGGCTAATAGGGACAATACCGAAGATATAAGTTCAAAACACTTGCTCACTCAATCAGCACCTCGGTGCTCAAGCCATGGGAAAGATCCGGCCTCAAGTCCTCCAGACTGGCCCAATATACTCACGAAGATCATATCTCACCCCTCGATCCGGGAATCAAAACCATCAAGGCACATATAATACTGAGCGCTCAGGTGCGCATACAGACGTATGGAGGGAATTTTAAGAGTTATATCTCAAGCTGAAACAAGTACGCACGATAAGAATTCTAAGAAAGTGAAGTTTTCCTAAAGGTTCTGCAGCCTCTCGAGGATAAATACAGACATCTCCATACCGATCCACGAGACTATACTAAACCTGATCATGACTCGTGAGACATAGTAACCTAGGCTCTGATACCAACTTGTCATGACCCAATTGCCAAACCTGGTCGTGATGGCGCCTCTCATGAAGACAAGGCCAGCCAACAGACATCAATACCTCTTTAATACTTACTTAGCATAAATAAGTCTAAAAGATTAATAAAATTATCATATGTGCGGAAGAAAAATAATAAAATAGGGAAGCATCCCGATACAGCCCGACGGGGGTGTCACAAGTCACGAGCATCTAGAAGGATTTTTAAGTCAACTACAAGGCCTGTAATACATGGATTAAAAATTTAGAATCAAAAGAAGAAATCTGGTGCCGCGAACGCTGGCGGTCACCTTGCTCGGCTACAATAGCAAAATCCTCAACCAGCTCAAACCCGCTACTGGGTAAACCAATACCTGCATCTGCACGTGGGGTGCATGGATTAAATTGAGTACTCCAACTCAGTGAGTAATAAAGGTAAATAATAACTGAGCAGCAAGAAATCACGTAAAGTAAGTCATCATGCTATATAGTACAGTGTAACCCTTTGAGAAAATAGTGAAACAGTGAAACCATGAAATCTTTGGAAATATCTGAACTCAGTTTTTAACCCTCTTTTGAAAACATCTTTTTCCAACAGTTAAGCAAATGAATGCGAAACGGATAGTGCAAGTCAGCACATAAGTCAGCCCCTAGAGTATCAGGTAAACAGTACAAGGAGTAGCATGGATGCCAATGAAATGCGAGTGTTGGAATATCATGACAAATAATACAAATAGGAACAAATGCATGAGTGTAATGCAGTGCATATGACGGTACACTCTGGTACCCACTGCGGCGTGCAGCCCGAGCAATCCATATATTTAACGTCGACGGCGCTCACTGGGGGTGTGTACAGACTCCGGAGGGGCTCCTACAGCCCAAGCCCAAATAATCAAGCCATCTCGTGGCACCAACCAGGCCCTCAGCCTCAATAGCAATATAATACCGCTGCGGCGCGCAGCCCGAGCCATCCATAGATCTAAAAATCACTATAAGCCCCTCGGGCATTTTTAAAACAGTAATTCACAGCCCAAAATACCATTTGGAAATATCATTTAAGTTTTCTAATCTTAGAAAGGCGACTGATTTTGCAAAACAGTATTAAAACCTTGGACCGAGATAAAATAATATGCAAGATAATGCGAAAACAGTGACATCAATCTTTGAAGGATTCACATAGTTGACACGAAGCCCAAACATGACAATCAGCCCAAATTATGATGATAACAAGTAGTTTCAGTCACATACGTAGTAATTTCATCAATCGAGACGGACCAAGTCATAATCCCCAACCGTGCTTTACCCCACGCTCGCTATCCGGCGTGCAAGTCACCTCAATACAATACTATGTTGTGCAAATCTGGGGTTTCAAACCCTCAGACTATCATTTACAGTCATTACTCACCTCGAACCGGTAAAATCTCTAGCTCGCGACGCCTTTGCCCCTCAAATCGGCCTCCACGCGCGTCGAATCTAACCAAAATCAGAGCGAATGCATCACAAAATGCTAAGGGAACAATACCCAACCGAAAACAATCGAAAAATAGCAAAAATCTCAAAACAAGCAAAACCCGAGCCCCAGGCCCACTTCTCAAAAAATTAGAAAATTCACATCAATGGATTCCTCATCTCGCCACGAGTCTATACATATCAAAATCACAAGAATCAGAGTCCATTTGACCCCTCAAATCCCTATTTTAAATTCTCTTAAGTTCAAGCCCTAAATCACCATTTTTGACCTTTGATTCCTTGATTATTCAGTCTAAATCCATGTATTTACACCATAAAAATCATATTTTAAGTTCAAGAATTCATACTTGATCAAAGCCTTCGAAACCCTCTTCAAAATCGCCTCAAAGTTCTCCAAGTTCGAAGTCCAAAATGTTGTTCTTTAAAAAATTCGCGAAGAAGACTATTTCACTTAACTGCCCAGGCATTCCGCTTCTGCAAATAGAATGCCGCTTCTGCGACTTCCGCATCTGCGGTCAACGTCCAGTTCTGCGGACTTTCACTTAAGGGCCCCTACCGCTTCTGCGGTCCATATTTCGCATCAGCAGGACCGGCTATGCGGTCCGTCTTTCGCTTCTGCGGAATCTCAAGAGAATGCGAAAACTGCTTCTATGGTGAAACTTTCGCTTATGCGGACCCGCTTATGCGGATAAATTTCTGCTTCTGCTGAAATTGCTCAACCTCAACCTTTTTCGCACCTGCGATACCTGGCTCCGCTTCCGCGCAACCGCATCTGCGGTTTCCTTTCCGCAGATGCGGAAACACCTGCTGCATCCAAAAACCTGCAAAGTCCAACTTCAAATTTTCTTCCGATAGCCACCTGAAATCACCCCGAGGCCCCCAGGACCTCAACCAAAAGCACCAACACTTCCTAAAATATTATTCAAACTTGCTCCAATCCTCAAAACACATCAAATAACGCTAAAATCATTAAATCACATCGGATTCAAGCCTAAGTTTTTTAAAACTTTAGAAATACTCATTTGATCAAAAACCCGACCAAAACACCTCCGAATGATCTAAAATTTTGCACACACATCCAAAATCATCTAACAAAGCTACTGAAACTCTCGGAATTCTATTCCGACCCTCGGATCAAAATATCACCTACCAACCGGAATTCGCCAAAATACTCACTTCGCCAATTCAAGCCTAATTCTACATCGAACCTCCAAAATCAATTCCGATCGCACTCCTAAGTAACAAATCATTCCCCGAAGCTAATCGAATCACCGAAAATTACATCCGAGCCTTCTAACTTATAAGTCAACGTCCGGTTGACTTTTCCAAACCAAATCTTCCTTAAAGAGACTAAGTGTCTCATTTCTTATTAAAACCAATCCAAATCAACTCTAACACACCACATACCGATAACGAAACATGAAGAAGCATAAAATGGGGAAACGGAGCGATAATTCATAAGACGACGGGTCGGGTCGTCATACAGGTACCACACAATACCAACAATACTGCTCATATAAATAGCCATAGCTAGCTCCTCCCTTTGATCACGAATTCAATAACTTTGAAAGAGAAAAGTAAAGTATTTTAGTGTATAGTGATAATATATTATGCATCTTCTATCATCATGCCAATAACAGATCCTTTGATAGTTGGTGGTGTGGTAGGAGATGTATTAGATCCATTCACAAGATCTGTTGACCTTAGAGTGGTTTACATTAATAGGGAAGTGAACAATGTATGTGTCTTGAAACCTTCTCAAATTGTTAAGCAACCTAGGGTTCAAATTTGAGGGGATGATCTTCGCAACTTTTATACTCTGGTTTATTATATTCCTTTTGTTCTATTTTATGTCACTATTACTATTTCGAAATAAAAAGATTCTTCTCTGATCACAATTTTTTTAAAATATAAAAGAGGCACCTGGTGTATAAGCTCCATCTTTCTGCGGAGCCCGGGGAAGCGTCTGATCACATTGGGTCTTATTACCTTGCATTTTTGCAAGAAGTTATTTATGTTGCTTGAACCTATGACATTCTGGTCATACGATTTTTTCAAATACCTTTTAAATATTTTGAATTATTAGCTACTGTCACTTATAGTAATTTTTATGTAGTTTCTAAATATGTATATTTTATTTTAAAAACTTTAAGTTATATTAGATTCACATTGAAAATTAAGCAGTTTGACATCATATTCCAAATCCCACCACGTAAAATGGAAAGGAAGGAGTATATATATAAACACTGCCACACTGTTGTTTAGTTTTAATTTCTTTATCTTTCTTAATATGGAATTTATTTAAGACATTTAAGATTTTGTGCTCTTTTTTTCCCAAGGTTATGGTGGATCCTGATGCTCCAAGCCCAAGCAACCCTAACCTGAGGGAGTATCTACACTGGTTAGTCTAGCTTAATAAGTTCACCACATAGCCCTTCTTGTAGTTTTTCTTTTCAATAAAAGATATTTTTATATATACCTATTACATACTGCTGGAAAAAACAGAAGTTGTTCTTGTAGTTGAAAGATAGTAAATTGCAGGGTTTCCTTTAAAGTTTTGCATGAGCTTCTTCCGCCTATATCATTTCAAGCTGATATTTTAAATATTTTAAGCGAGATAGATATTTTATGTGCTCAAAACACAAGTAAGAGATATTATAACTAACGATATGTACTGAAAACCCTAGTTCTCTCATAACGCAAGTGAGACATATGCTTTAGGTTTTTTGTGATGGAAGAACGAAATCGTCACAAATCTGTCAAAAAATTCATTCAGATTTATGTATTCCGTCGTAAAATTCTCACCAGTTAGTCACAATTTTGTAATAGATCTTCAATCATAAATATTGCGTCACAAATCAACTTTTTTTTCCCTGTAGTGAAAACAATTTTGTGACATAAGTTCTAAATAAAAAACCAGTGTTTTTTTTTTTTTGAAAGGGTGAAAGTAGGTTGACATTTTACTTTATGAATTTAATACATCAATTCATCACCCAAAATTAGAAAAAGCTTAATGCAATGCCTAGAAAAAAAAATCTAGAATTTGGCCTAGATGACATTCAATTCAAAGCACTGAATTATTTGCAAAGAAAGAGAGAACTCCAATGGTAATAGATGTTGTATCAAAGACCAAATAGCCTACTCCAGTTAAGTTGTATTGGTCTAAATTTGGCTCATACTCCTGAAGACACCAAATTTATTATGTTTGGACCATACAAGTCCAACAAATTTTTTTTTTAAGGTCTTTAAAATAGTGGGGGATTGTGGCAATATTTTAAAGACTTTGTTGACAATTGTCATAATCAAAGCCAAGTGGCATCCATTCTAGAAGCCATTAGAAAGGTGACAAAATGTCTTGGTAAAGTGACAAATTCCATCCGCCACTTTCTTGCCATGCACAACAAGCCTTCATGCAAATAAAGCTATAAATAACCATTACCAATCACTCCTTTCTAATCAATTATCATCAGCAAGGAAAAAAAGAAATCCTTCTTCTCTTTACATCTAACTAGTATACGTACCCGCGCGATGCGCGGATTAGTTCAAAGAAAAAAGAGTTGAGAGAGAGAATAGAAAAAATATATATATATATATATATATAGTATTAGCCACGGGAAAGACCAAAGTCCTCTCCATTGTTGCATCAATTAAAAGCGTATTATTTTTTCCTTTGAGAGTACGTTTCAAACATTTAGGCATAATCTTTTCTTCCAAATTCTTTATAATAATATATTGCATAGACGCTCCAGATCATATGCCATCGTCTAATATTCTTGAATTGCATAAAACTAACAGTAACATATCCTTGACTTGCATAAAAGTAACAGTACCATAATGATTCTGAAAAATTACATGAGAAATTCACTCGTTTCTTTTTTGGTTTTTTTGCTTAATTGAAAGAAAAACTTCCTACTTTTCTTCGAGATATCCAATTTAAAAAAGAATGAAAAGCTCCTAAGAACATGTAAGATTGATTTTTACCAATAGCCATGAGACCACGAAGAAAAGAAAGAGAGCTTACTGAGCAAATATTTTCCACTTTATATCAAGTAATCAAGCTAGCTCAATTGTTGGGCCTCAAGGGTCTTCTCCAACAATCTTAATTCTGAATCTTGGAATCTGATAGGGATTTATGCCCATGCTCACCTGATCTGGCATGACCCTTCTTCTACACTGGAAACTTCAACATATCTCGAGAACGAAAAAGAACTTATTGTTTAATTTGAAAATTAAAGGAGCACTAATTGATAGCATCTTATAGGTTTCATGTAAATTAAAGGAACATGTATCCTTCTGTAGAAGATTCTAAAACATTAGTCAAGAAATGACAACCATAATTGTTACACTTTTGGCCCTAAGGTATTGCCGCGAGAAGAAACCAAAATTAGTAAATTATGTTAGTTTGAGAAAATTGGGAATATCATAGAGGTTAAATCATCAGTTTCTCATGTTTTAAATTAACGCAATCCATATAGTTTGGCTTTAGTTCTTTTCTATCACATTATTATTTTATAATCATTATAAGTCGAGAAGAATTATTATTTCATATACGGCTATTTCTAAATAAACATATATTTACAAATGAAGCTCTTTATGACTTTCATCACGAGTTATAAGTAGGAAGGGGTTGAATATTGTAATGATGATGATGGATAAATAACAAATGAAGTTAGAAAATTAGTAAATAAAGAATTTTTTAGATTCATTTATTTATAATTTATTCGTTTTGAATCATCTTATATTTTCATATTATTTGTAGCGCGCCCTATATAATTACAATATTTGAGTATCATTTAAAAGTTATTTGATAATTGTATAAGTTGTTTATATAATTACAATTAAGTATTACCATAATTAGTCATTACGCAATGCATCTTATACAAAAGAAACATGTTTCAAACCTGATTGTGCCCTCTTAGAATAAAGAAACAGATAATAATTGACTAACTCATCCTTCTTACAAAAATAGCAGCAATTTATCACAAAACACAATCTTATAATATAAATATTAATGCAATTTATTAAGTTTTAATACACATATATGCCTACTTATTACTACTGAATATAAAACCCTTGAATTCTAATAATCAAGTTTTTAGTGAGTCATTCGAAGAATTCGGGTTTGACCAGATCTAAAATTTTATTATCAAATATATCTATCCACATCTATAAGTAAAATAAGTGTCATCTTAAATGACAAATTAAAAGTAAGCATGTACTTACCTCGCATTGCTTCTCTTCATCTACGCCTTGAATAGTATTGAAGTCAGGATCCTAACAAATATAAAAAAATTATTGAGTTCGAAAAAACTGCAACTTAACTACATGTTTTTGCTATTGATTATCCCATGAATATACACATAGAAATTAAAAAAAATACACGAAGAGCAATAAAAAAATTCAGATTTGAAAATTAAAAAACATAGAAGCAAACGTGATATATGTTGTAGTATATCACTGAGAAACATATTTGAGGATACAATATGTTTGGTGCATAAATTCTTCAATCGAGTTTTGGTACTGATTATCCATGAATACACACATGCAAATTAAAAGACATAGCTACCAAAATAATTTTTAATACCTTTTCATCTTATAGAATCTATTCAATCGAGAAAGTAGTGTCTAAATTATAACGATCCGGTTCTTTTAAAATATTGCATTATTGATTTTTTTGTTCAATTGATTAAATTTTTGCAGAAATCATATGGTTTCTTGAATTTTTATAGTAGTGAAAGATTTGAATTTAAGAACACTATCAATCGAAAAAATAGAAGTTGGGCGGCAGTTTGATTTTGTGAGCTTCATGTGCGTATGTTTCATGAGTTATGTGTAGTTGAACAACTGTCCATTATCCTTAGATTGAGTTTTTTATATAAAATTTAAATTTAAAATATATCACACATTTTAAAGCAAAATCACACAAACCCCACATTTTGTTAAAGTGAAAGAGAAAGGAGAAAAAATGAACAGTAGAAAATGCAAATATTAATTATTCACCTGCAAAGTTTAAAGGAGAAACACTGGTATGAGATGCATAGTACAGAAAAAATACATCACGTACCCAATAAATCATATATGCCAATATGCTGTGAAAGAGTAAAACAGATAAAAAGTGAAAGCCAACCTGGATAACATTATTTATTGAGGATGGAGGATATCAGTGTG
>MU735420.1:0-15453 GCA_026770625.1 Nicotiana glauca
TTTGTAATTCATAGCTTAGGATAGTTTCTTTTTATCTTGACATGGTGTAATAAGGAGGTCAGCGAGCAGTAGCAGCAGCAACAACAGTAAAATCATAGCTCCTGGTAGTCCCAGCTACCAGACATTCCTAAACTACACTGACCTGATTCCTGTTTAGCCCAGGTTATGTAGGCAACCTCTGAAGCAGGGTGCGGCCGGCTCTTTCAAAATACTTCACACGGAATATGCAAACGGACAAAAATCGCTCATTTCCGCTCACTTATCTTTGCACGAAAACTCTTTGTGTTTCCGGGCAAAGAGGGGCAGCTGTGAGCACGTGATTTTTGCCCTAAGCAAATTGTTCCCAAATTTCAAAATAAAACAATTTCTTATTATTTTACAACTTTTTGTGAATTTTATGTCATTTTTTGGTAATTGTTGCATTTTATTGGTGCATTTTCATTCATACGAAAAATATAAAAATACATGTGGCATTTGTGTAGGAGTTAATTTCATATTTGTAGAGTTAATTGGTAGTTTAAAATTGTTTTCATATAAAGAAAATGATAAAAAATAACTTTGTGTACCTTTATTTTTAGCTTGTGGAATGTTTTTCAATTTTAGTTTAAAAGTAGAAATTAATTAATTTTAGAAAATTAAGTAATAATTTTTGTGCTAATTTGGTTTATGAGTTTTATTTGTTATAAAATTACAAAATAAGAAAAAAGAGGAAAAATAAAAAAAGAAAACAAGTGAGTAAAGAATAAAAGGAAAATCAAAAGTTGAGGAGGAGGGCTGCCCAAAATTGGGTTGTTACATTGATTTGGCCCAAAACAATTAAATATGTAACACACAGACCCAACTCCAACACTCCTCACCCGCCCACTCCAATTCACTCAAACCCGGTCCAGACGCTCAAACAAAAACGACGTCGTTTTGGATCCAACAAATCTCAGCCTTTCATCTTGATTAATCCAACGGTCACACATTAATGTTTGATTTTAAGTATATATGTCTGAAATAATTCATAACCCTAGAGACATTATGTCTTCTTCCTCGTACACCAGCCGCTGACCTCGCCGGAACCCTCACCGGCGGGAAACACAATTAACACCAATGACCACCAAATTAACACCCCAGATTCTCTTTCTTTTCCTCATTCCAGATATCAAATTAGTTTCCTTCGAATCCTCTCATATCTCGTCGAATCTTCATCAGAAGATTTTCCGGCCAGTGTGTCACTTATGCCAAATGACCCCAAATTTACACCATAGACTCGCCTTAACCTTCTCGTCCCTAATAGCCAAGCCATGTTCCTCGAATCTGGCCGAAACGGTTCGAATTTGATTTTTTAAATTTTCTGGCCAAGAACCCTAACCCAAAATCTTTGTGATTTTTTACCGTAATATCCTTAACCAGGTGTTTTTTGTGAAAACACATGGCTAGGGATGTTACGTGTCAAGAATTTTGAAAGGTTCTCTCAAAAATGGCCAGCCGGAATCTCTCTTAGCCTAGGTAAGTTTCTCATCCTCTGTTTGTTATCAAAAATCTTTTGTAATGCTGTCTTAATCAGATTCAATTCGTTCTAGTTTAAATTCTATTAGTTTTATCAGTTCTGTGTTAATCCTATACTTATGTATTTTGATTTGGTCTTTTCATATTCTTAATTTTGTTTTAGGTTGTGATAATATGTCATTTCGTTTGTTAAGTCTGGTTTGAATTAATTTCTAATATTCCTCAGCTAGGTTAATTACTGATTAGTTCAGTTTTAGTTTAATTGATTATTTTGATAGTTAGTTTGGTCATTAATTCTGAATTCAAATCATTAGATCTTAATAAAACTTAAAATTGGATTTATTCTTAAATAATGAGCAAATCCGAGTTTAAATAATTGGTTTGGATATAGCTGTATTACAATAATAGTTTCAGAAGGGCCTTCAGGGGCATTTTGGGCATATCAAGTGGGCTAGTCATTAAGATAGTAATTACAGCATAGTTAAAGGGTATTTTGGGTATTGGAAAAGGGTAGTTTAATCAGGTTTGGTAATTTTTGAAGGGAAGCAAGGGTAATATAGGAATTATAATAGAAATAGAACCTTCTAGAATAGACTATAGTGTAAACTTTGGCTAAATAAGTGTAGTTACTTGTAGCACAAGTCAGAAATAGGGGGTTAAAAAAAGAAATAAAAAGAAGGACTAACTTGTAAAGAAAGAAATCTGAAATTATAACATATTGTTGCCTATAAAAGGGCATGCAAATGCCTTGATTTGGAAGTTTTTTTAGCTTCCAAAAATTTTCCCCCAAACTCTGCTTTCAAATTCAGATTTCAATTTGAAATTTTAAACCTTCCAAAATCCAAAAAACAATAAAAATCATTAGAAAAATCCAAAAGATCATTGTTCCATTGGAATATTCTAGTCAATTTTGATGTCTAGTTAATTGAATCTCATTCTTCTAGTTTCCTGAAAGTTTCAGAAGTTTATTGGTTGGTTTTCGAATGATTTTTGGGTCATTCAAGTTGGTTTTGAGCTAGTTTAGTCGTTCTAATCGATTGTAAAACATTTCTGCAATCTGAAGTGAGTTCTGGGTTGAAATTATGGTGTAATTATGGCTGTTTGAGCTCAAATCACTGCTGATGTTCACTACTGCCCTATTGGTGACCTCTCTCTCTTCTCCTTTGTTATCTCACCTCTCCAGGTACACAGCTTGACTTTGATAGCTATGAGCTAAAATATGAAGGGCGGACCTGTAATTGAAGCATGAGATCTAATTCGATTCAGCTTTAGATTTATGTATCTGAATATTTGATTCATTAATGCTATTTAGGTTTTTGTTTGAATGTATACTAGCTGGACTGAAATTAGTTATAGGAACTGAAATTGTTGGTATTATCTGGATTGATAATCATTCTACCTCGAATGTGTGTGAGCTTTCGAGTTTGAGTTTGAGTGTTAGTTGTAATTAGGTTCATGTTAGGTTGGTAAAATAATTAGGGTTAAGTTTCAGCTCGTTCCTGTCATGTGTTTCGTAAATATGTGTGAAAAGTAATTCAGCAATAGGACAAATCTTAAGTAGTTAGTTTTCATTTTGATTTTTAGCCAAATAAAGAGTTTGAATGCTTTATTTCATGCCTATTATGGTAACTGGAAGCTAGGAATTCGACTGTTAGTTAGGGAAATTAATTTGTTATAGTTCTGCAAGTTACAATAGTTCATCTGTGAGGAATTTGTTTTGTTATCTGTTCAATTTGTTCAAAAAAAAATGAGTACATTGCTTCACCGTAAAATCATAATATCTGAATCAGGCACGAGCCAATTTGTGAACAATCACATGGCTGGCCCGACTTCAGGGATTCGTTCTCTCAACCTCGCCATGTGGCCTGTTCTGCCCTTTCAGTTTGGGCTTGTCTCAGGCCAGCATCTGAGAGCACTGAAAATCCTAGTCCCCAGCGTATGGATTGGGTTCTTTGAACCCCAAGTATATGTAAATTTCCAAAAAATCTAATTAATTAGGTTTCACTTGTTTATTATTAGGGACGAAAACCAAGTAGTAAATCATAGCCACTTTAGGATCAACCTTTAATTAAAAATGTTGAGACGAGCCTCGCCAAATAAAAATACAAATATGGGGCCCTCAATAAATGCTATATAAAAGACTTAGAATTCGGGCGGACCGTTTAGCGAATTTTACGGTCCTCCCTAAAGATAATAAACGCGTAGTTGCTTTAGGCGCGTATTTTAATAATATTACCTTCCTAAATATGGGTGCACATTTATGTGACCCAAATCCAAATCTAAACGAAGTCGAAATGTGTTGACAATCACGGGTGCACTGGTGCGGCGTGGTTCGAGATACATTTTCACGACGTTGCAATTCTTATTAAAATAAGAAATAATAATAAATAAAAGCGGATTACTAATAAAGGGTACATAAGTTAGAATATGTTTCAAAATCAGATAAAATCAAATACAACAGTTGAGCGACCGTGCTAGAACCACGGTATCCGGGAATGCCTAACACCTTCTCCCGGGTTAACAGAATTCCTTACTCGGATTTCTGGTTCGCGGAGTGTTAACAGAGTCATAATTTCCTCGGTTCGGGATTCAACCGGTGACTTGGGACACCATTAATCTCCCAAGTGGCGACTCTGAAATTTAATAATAAATCCCGTTCCGATTGTCCTTTAAGTGAAAAATCTCCTTTATTACGCCCTTCACGGGATGTAAGTAGTAAAAAGGAGGTATGACAGGAAGCATCTCAACTGCTAGAGGAAATTCATGTCGGGACCTGTGGTCCACATATAAACGGTTTTGTCTTAGCCAAGAAGATACTCCGAGCTAGTTATTTTTTAATGACTATGGAGACGGACTGTATCCACTATGTTAGAAAGTGCTACCGCTGTCAGATCCATGCGGACATGATAAAGGTGCCTCCAAATAAGCTCAATGCAACAAACTCATATTGGTCGTTCGCCGTATGGGGAATGGATGTTATCGGACTAATCAAACCTGCCGCATCATACGGGCATAGGTTTATCCTAGTAGCAATTAGCTATTTCACCAAATGGGTTGAAGCAGCATCTTACAGAGCAGTCACCAAGAAAGTCATGGAAGACTTTGTCCGTGACCGTATCGTTTGTCGATTCGGGATTCCAGAATCAATCACTACTGACAACGGATCCAATCTCAATAGTGATTTGATGAAAGCTATATGTGAAACCTTCAAGATCAAACACAAGAATTCCACAGCCTACAGGCCTCAGATGAATGGAGCAGTAGAAGCCGCTAACAAGAACATCAAGAAGATACTGAGGAATATGATAGAAAAGCATAAGCGGTGGACTGAGTAGTTATCATTTGCTTTATTAGGGTATTGCACCAGAGTCCGCACATCAACTGGTGCAACTTCCTATATGTTGGTTCATGGTTTAGAAGCGGTCGTTCCCGTCGAAGTAGAAATTCCCTCCCTAAGGATCATACAGGAAGCAGAAATTGATGATACAAAATAGGTAAAGAGCCGTTACGAACAATTATCCCTCATAGATGGTAGAAGAATGAATGCAGTGTGCCATGGTCAGCTTTATCAGAACAGAATGACCAGAGCCTTCAACAAGAGAGTCAGACCAAGACGGTTCACACCAGGGCAGCTGATGTTAAAGAAGATTTTTCCACATCAAGATGAAGCCAAAGGGAATTTCTCTCTTAACTAGCAAGGCCTATATATGGTTCATCGGGTTCTAACAGGAGGAGCCCTCATACTTGCAAAAATGGACGGAGAAGTTTGGCCAAAACCAATCAATTCAGATGCAGTCAAGCGATACTATATGTAGCATTTACGATTTTCTTGTATGATGTAATTTGAACTATGTCTAACCTCATTCTCGTCTACCTCCATCTGTATTTTTCTGTATTGCATAAGGCTACCTTTCTGCCTTCTGAGGTTAAGCTCTACCTCCATCCTGCATGGCTAAAATATCGCCACTTTATTTTTCTTGCATGGCTGAAATATCGCCACTTTATTTTTCTGCAGGGCTGAAATACCGCCACCTTCTATTTTACGTCTTAAATCGGCTGAAATAGCGCCACTTCATTTACATCTTGCATTGGCTGAAATAGCACCACTTCATTTATATCTTGCATCGGCTGAAATATCGCCATTTTATTTTTCCGCACGGCTGAAATAGCGCCACCTTTTATTTACGTCTTGCATCGGCTGAAAGATCGCCACCTCTTGCATTTCATGGGCTGAAAGATCACCAAATTGTCCGAAGGCGTCATTGTTCAAAGGCATCATTTTTATAGCCCGAGAATGCCATGTCATGGCCTGAGGACCCCATTTTATCTTTTGCACATCATTATTCAAAGGCATCATTCTCATAGCTCGAGAACATTATTTCATAGACTGCAGACCCTTTATTATACGCTTCATGGCCCAGGACGTCATGGTCTGAGGACGTCATCCTAACCGTCCAAAGACAACATTCATGGTTCAACGGGAACTTGCATCACGTTTAAATTTATGCACAATATATGTTCGCATTGATCATTTGCAGGTAAACCGGCTAGCAACGGCCGTCTCAGCAGGAGCGATCCCGCTCGAGTTCCCGCAGCCTACTAGACTTAGACCGTCCTTCCCAACCTGAATATCACATCCGTTTTTTTGAAAATCTCCATCGGCATATTCTGCCGATGGGTCACGAACTACATATGGCCTGATTCATGTAAGACCAGGAATATATGGGCAGCTCAAGAACCAGAGCTCGGTCAAAATTCTTCAAATCATTTCATTCGGTCAAATTGGCCATCATATCTTTACCCGACAACTCTTTCATCCTTCCCGGGTAAAGAAGGGCAGCTGTTGATACCCAATTTTTTCTATATATTTTAATATATAAAATACTTTTAAAATAACACGTATATGATTATATAATAATGCCCACGTGTTTTGGTATTTTTCCTAATTTTTAAAGATTTTTAAAATTAATTTATTCTCCATTTTAGGAGTACAAAAAACCAATAATTATCCCAAGATTATCATTTTGGTGAATAACTTATTTTTATTTCCGTATTTATACCAAAATATAGTTAAGGTAATTTTTGTATATTTTTACAAATTTGTTTGGTATTTAAAAGACTAAATTGCCTATAATTGTAATTTTAGCCTATTTTAAGATTAATAGCATTTTTATAATTATGAATCTGGTTCTAATATTTTTAAATTAATATTTATATATTATTTACTGGTTCAGCACTTTTAATTTACTTTTAAAATCATCTTTACTATTTTTTATAAATAAAAAGGGAAAACTGGCTATTTAACATTTAGCCCTATTTCATTTCAATTATAGCCTACTTTACATTTCAATTTTAACCCTAATTGACCCAGTCCTAATTAGACCAATCCAATTTCATTTTACCCGGCCTCCACCCAATTTAAAAATTCTCCTGGTTCCTATTATTAATCCAGGCCATTGATCATTTTGATCAACGGCCAAAATTTTCCCTTACCATTTTAACCCCAAATGATCTACCCTAATCCCTCATTTCATTCTAGTAGCCGCCTTTGAATCCCATTGTCTCTCAAACTCTCTCAAAGTTCTTTGGAACCCTAACCGTCTCCGACCCTTTTTCCACCGTACTTTCACCTGGCTTTTCAAGCCATGGATGGTCTATACTCACCCCTCTCCACCATTAGACCATGGGTTTCGAAGCTTTGAGGTCTGACCTTGACGGTTCTCTTTCGGATCTTCTCAGATCTTTGGTTCTATGGCTTCTCCGGCCTTTGCTCCGGCATATTCAAGCCTTAAGAGCCCGATTCTCACTCATCTGACTCAGGATCGGACTTTCTTCCAAGCCTTTCTCATTTCTAGGGTTTCTCCGAAACCCTAAGCTACTCGAGGTTTTTCTTTGTTGTTTTCTTAGATCTATGTTGTATCTTTGATTTACTTGACTTTTTATGTGTTTTCCCCAAATTTTCTCTTCAAAATCGTCAGTTTTCGATTTAGGGTTTCTGAAAGGGTTTTCAAAACATCTTTCTGATTCTTTTTGTTCTTTCCTTTATGTGTGTTTGTCTATATATTATTCTCGTATATTTTCTTACTTACTACCGTGTGTTGTTCTTCTGCTTCTTCTTTGTCTAATATACATGTTACTCTTATACTCACATGCTAATCCTTGTTATGTTTTCCTTACTCTTCTACTATATGTGTTTACTGTTGAGTTCTTTGATTTTGTTTGCCTTATTGGACTTTGTTTGTGTTCTTGCTAAGCATGATTCATCTATTGTTGCTTAAGTTTACACAACCTCTCTTTTCTTCTGAACTTACTTAAGTTTCGACTTTTCTAAAACATGCTCTTTTATGCTCTTAAATTAGCTTTCTTTCTTTGTTGTTTAAAACCTGCTATCATATCAGTTTTGTTTCTCATGAGGCTCTAAAACAGACCTTTGAGTCTATTTCAAAGACTTGCCTTCTAATCTCTATGTCTGACTCGATTTGAAACCCTAGGATTTGGGGGTTTCTTTGGCAAGTTCGATTAGGGTTCTACTTTGGAACCCCGGACTATCAGACTCATTCTAAGTACTATGAACTGAATTTGAAATTCTTTGCTTATGATTCTGAACCTTTCTATGCCTGTCTTTTCTAATTAGCATGACAACTCCTTCTTATTTATCTGTGTACTTTATATATGAGAATTTCTTCTTGCAAAAAGGGTTTTTGCCAGTAATTGATGGATTTCGAAATCCTTTTAATAGGGCTTGACTAATTGGTACTGATTTTTTTTAATTGAACCTTCTTTACCTTTTCTTGACTTGGTTCATTCGAACAAAGCATGTGATTTTGATTTTACTGACTGTTTGATTGATTCCCTTTCCTTATTCTTCACAAACCGTGTACCATTGAACTTTGCCTTAAATAACTCCTGTGTATTTACCCTTTTTGTGTTACTTTGAAAAAGATTTTAATCAAATTTCTTTCCTTGTTTGTCTCCTACCCGTTTGAAATCAGAATCCCTTAACTGAAGGGAGATTCTCTGTGATTGATTGCAAACTATTTTCTTACCTTTTCTTACTTATTTTCTGCACTATAAAAGGGGAACAACCCTTCTGCACTTAGACAACCTTGAACCTTCAGTTCAACACCTTCAACTTACATTACTTACACACTTACAATTCAGTACTTCTTTGAGTTCAATACTCGAGCACACATTATTCACTTGCAATTCGAATACGCTTGCAACATTCTGCTCTCTTCTGAGATCTTTTGGACTGTTTGCATGCAACTTGGTTTTTCAAGAATATTGTTTTACTTGTTTGTTTCCCTGAAACTGGTATGTCTCAATTTTGATTTCATCTTCCTCCCTATGTGTTTACTTTACAGTTGCTACACTCTTGTCTACTTTGTTGTTCATGTTCTGTATTAAATATGCTACCCTCCTTTTGCATTTGTTGTTTGTTGTGAATTCCCCATACCTCTATTCCCTTCTTTGTGTTTGAGTTAAGATTCATAGCCGACCAGTATCCAAAGTACTTCTCAGGTCTGAAGCTGATCCTCAATAGGTCCTAACTCCCAAAATTTGGCTAACAGGCTGGTCAGGGGTGTGCCAGCACTCCTAATTGTTGAGCATGACCACTATCCATGGCCCTCCCTAACTCCCCTCTATGCACTTACACTTACTCTTAGACTCTAAGTTCTGCCCCTCTCCTATTAGACTTTCCTTGGGACCTTGAGTTCCCTCTGAACTTGGATATTCGAGGGCTGGCCCTTCCACACTGCACTATAATCTAATTCTGCAATGTATTTGGGGTGTAAGCACTGCCCGGAGTCCACTTGAGGCTCTTGGGAACTTTGACACATCCCAAATAAGAGAAAGGCTTTCGAAATCTGATCTTTGGAAGTTGGTTTATTTCATATTTCGGACCCGGGGTCTGAATTAGGCTCTCCTTGGTTGGAATCTTTAATTTCTGATGTAATTTTAATTTTCTTGATTCATTCGGGCTGTAATAATTTGTAATAACTTATGGGGTATATAGTGAAAAAGGGGAGGGTCACTCATGTATGCATGTGTGTAGACATCATGTTCTTAGGCATTTATTCCTGCAACCTCATTCTGCTCTTTATCTATGCATTTTATGTAGAAATCCTGCCTATAAGTTGTTTCATTACTGCATTAGAAATCCTGCCTGTAATTTATGCATTTCATTAGAAATCGTGTCTATAAGTTATTTCATTACTGCATTAGAAACCCTGCCTATAAGTTATGCATTTCATTAGAAATCCTGCCTATAAGTTGTTTCATTACTGCATTAGAAATCATGTCTATAAGTTTCTGCACTTCTACATTAGAGATCATGTCTATAACTTTCTGCACTTCTACATTAGAGATCATGTCTATAAGTTTCTGCACTTCTACATCAGAAATCATGTCTATAAGCTTTTGCACTTCTGCATGTAGAAATCATGTCTATAAGTTTCTGCACTTTTGCATATAGAAATCATGTCTATAAGTTTCTGCACTTCTGCATATACATATATCATTAGGCAAACAGTTTATAGGTTAAAATAATAACATGTTGCATCCTAGATACCATGCCTATAGGATTCCTGCATCCTGATAATCGTTTTAAAACCAACAATGCTCAGAAATCATGCATATAGGAGTAACCAGTTGAATTTGATTCGTCTCTTTCATCTATAAGTCTAAAATCCATAGTAATGTCGCCTAAAATCTTCAGAACTTATGTTTTTCTATAATCAGCAAGCCTTCCTTAAAATCAGTACATTTCGCATTGTTAGATATTATGCCTATAGGTTTCACCTAGGCAAGTCATTAGATGATTAATTAACTACACCAGTCTTTGATAATTACAATGACCAGGCAGGCCTAATTCGGACTTCTTATCTGAAAATATATGATAAATCAGTCATGCCTTACCGTTTAAGTTTAATTCAGACCATAACCAATATATGTAAGTCATGCTAAACAATTTGTTGCTTTAAGTGAGGAGGCATATTTGAGCCTTTAAACTTCTATGTGTTTCCCCTTAACTGCTTTATGTTTTTTTTTGTCAAATTAGAGTTTTACCCTTTTTAAAACTCTGAAAAGCCAAATCTCCTTTCCTTTAGGATTAGTAGTTCCAAATGCCTCCGGAACTGATACGATTGGGACAGATAATAGCATACAATAAGTAACAAAACCACTCCGCGATTTAACACCTTAACGGGTGGGTAAGGGTAGACATGGATATGATGACCACATATATAAATGGTTACCGGGTGTTGTATGGGGTGATCCATGTTATTTATAAACCTAGGACCCCTCTCCCTCTTTATTACTTCCTTTTTTCAGAATTTTAAAGCTGTTTTTCAGTTCTTCAACTTCTGCTTTTACTTTAATTACTTGTACCTATTATGCAAATCTCTCTTTTAATCGTCAGATTTTCAGTACTTTTTCTTCCCAAACTTCCTCCCCTTTCGCTTATTTTTTTAAAAAAAATTTTACTTGCATCATTAATTTGACCCCTTCTCCTTTACTTGTGCATCTTCTCTTTAATTATAAAACTACCTTCTTCCAAATTTTAGCACTCTTTAAAATTCATGTACTTCTTTTATTTGCAACCATTATGTGAAAGTACCTAGTATTTACAATGCTTGCTTGTATTTGTTGTTTGTATTTAAAGTCACAATTGTAGCATGGCTGGGAACCACACTAGTGGATCTTGGGGGTGCCTAACACCTTCCCCTTGAGATAATTTCAAGCCCTTACCCATTCTCTGGTCCTTCTTTTTTTAAGTAAATCTCTTCTATGTGTCCTAATGCACTTAATTATTAGGTGGCGACTCTTCTAAATTGCAAATCCAATTCCCAAAAGGAAAAAAGTTGTCCGCCCAAATGTCATAAACGCGATTTCACGAGAAAAAAAGGGGCATCGGCAATCACAAGTGTGGATTGAGTTTGCGGGTTCCTTTTGCAACCATTCCTTAGCTTCCCCCAGCAGTGAAAAGTGAAATAATGTCAACCTAACATAGTCTTTGGATACATTCAGAAAATTATAATTGTCCGTAATTTTCAAGAAATTCTTAATGTTCCTCTGCGGGTCTTCATGAGATAGACCCATGTACTGCCCTGCGGACTAAATCAGTTGTACCATGTACTGTTTGAGTTCAAAATGCCCTGTGATATTAGGCTTCACAATAGCCTGAGTCATAGTAGTAAGATTGAGCCTTGCGGCTTCTATCACCGCACGCTCTTCATTATTGGCCATCTCTATTGGCTGTGGTTGGACTATGATGTCCAACTCTCTTTTTATTCTACTTCTAGCTCCGACTTTCGTTCCTCTCTCTATCAAGTGGTCATTCAATTTAAGGATCAAGAGAAATGAGGTTGTTTGGGCTTCTACTCCTCTGCATTCAATAGAAGAGCTTGCGTGAACACAAACAAGGCAAACTGAAAATTAAAACTTGAACAAATAACTAATAAAAGCTTAAGTCAGTCAAGTAGCTAATTTCTAAGCCCTGGAAACGACGCCAAAAACTTGTTGCGGCCAAATGCACACGCAAGTATACGCGGCCGTCAAGTAATAAAGTGACTAGAAGTCGGATATCGAACCCACGAGGACTTGTGATTAACTATTAACTAAATTAGATTATTCTAATTATCTAAACAAGAATTAAATTAACCTAGAAATATTTGATTTTAAATAATGAAATAGAAATAATGAATTTTGAACAGAGGAAGAGAAGATTTTTATGTTATCCATGTAATGAAAAAGATCTATGGTCATGGGCTATCTAACATTTCTATTGTATTCTTTAATTGAATTGAATAACTAATTTATCTGATTTATTGATTGATAGGGTTAATATTGCTCATAAGAATATGTCGAGTTATTACTCTCCTATTCAAGCTAACCTAACGGCTATATGTCTATGAAGTTAGAATCAACAAGAACGCATTTATATTTTCTATACATCAACTAAGCAAGCAATTAGGTATATATCTATCCTAACCGTGAATTCATTCCCTGATGCCTAGGTTCAAGAACATGCTCTACTCAATCTAATATGCAATCTGGAGTTCCCACTTTCGAGTTCAACTCTAGATTCTAGATAGTATTCAATTGGTGATCAAGCAATTAAATAATTAAATGCAAGGTTGAATAAACGAAATCAATATGATAAATCAAGAAAGCAAAATTAATATCCGAATAATAATAGTCATGAAAGAACCGCAACCATAGAACGTGTAGTTTAGCTCCACATAGACATGGTAGCCAATCAACAAATCATACAAAGAAACATAAAAATTACTGAGGTTGATGGAAGAAAATATGAAATCCGGCCTTCATGGGGGCTCTGTGCACTCCCCTAGGTCTACAGTTCCTCTTAAAAACGTCTCTCTTCCAAAATAGGCTTAGGTTGACTTTTATATGAGTTGGGGCGTCTCGGGATCAAAATAACCGAGTCCTAGTCGAAACAGGACAACTTTACGTTTTGAGTGTCCAAGGCAACTGGCCCTGGCGCTCAACTTCTCCAACAGTCTGTGAATTGCACCACATGCAGCGCCCCACGCTGCATGTGGCCCTCAAATTTCACTTTCACCTTTTCTTCTCAATTTTGCTCCAATTCGTTGTCATTTCGTCCCAAATTACATCCGAATGATTCCTACACAGAAATACCACAAATTAGCACAAGTCATCATATTATGCATCTCAAATCTACTATACATGAGCAAAATGTGAGGCAATATACATCAAAATATGCATACATTAAGTCAAATATCACCTAGGTTAAACGCCATGGAGTCTTAGGCTTATTAATATTAAGATACACCGATTATCATATTAATTATTTAGCCTTCAAATATAAGATCGAACCATTATGAATTTTGTTAAAAGTTTTATTGAATTTTGGGAATGTTGTTGAATTGTTATAAATCTAATAGACAACAAATGATTGGAATGGACTAATATGACTTTTGGTAGCCTAAATAGATTATGTATCGTTGTGTCGATCATGCTTGATTTGTTGACCGAGGGTTTGACTTGAGCAATAACTCGAGTCAGAGTAACGACTGTAAAAGGTGTCATAGAATATTGCATGATTTAAGGGTAGCATAAATCCTTTAAGAACTATTATTATGGGAACGTGTGTATGCCTGGTATGTGAGAATAACTTTAAAAAATCTAGAGTTAAGCTTTCTGATTGTTTTGTGTACAATTTATGATTTCATGAAATGCTTTACTGACCAAAAAAAAATGATATGCTTTACTGCGTATTATAGTAGAACTACTCTTAGATACGCACGTTACGCGTAAACCTCGACTCAAGGAATACAAAATTTATAAAAAATCACATGACACTATTTTAAAATTCATATTTGAGTTATATAATAAATTGAATGAAAAAACTGTAAAACTATGAAACTGATGATTGTTGATTTTATTTAACTAACTTAATGAAGAAAAATGCTCTGCCACCTAAAAGTTATCAAAATCCCTAATTTTAGTTATGCCATAATTTAATTATTAATTGTAATTTTGATATGTCTGACATGAACAACATTTATGAAGGATAAAAAATCTATCAAAATTTCGTATTAGAACTTCGTACTTTTATAATAGAATGTACACACACACACACACACACATATATATATATATATATATATACCCGTCTATCAAAAAGAATTAATGCAAATGTAGATCATTAAATCATATTCTATTAATAACATTTAATTAGTTGAATTTAAAGTTTTAAAAATTAGATAAAATTTACATTTAACATAGATTTATTTGTTAAAGGAATAATTTAATTTTTTAAAAGTGTATCGAAACTTAAATTCTATGATAATAATTGACATCATATAAATTACTCCATAAATTTTTAGGTTATTAGGTATCGAAATATTTTTATTATTTTAATTTTGTTAGTGTTATTCTAGAATTGAAGAGTTATTTTATACTCTAAAAATATTCAAATTAATATATAGTAAACATTTATTTTAATCAATTAAACAGATATGCACTTAGTTTAAGATCAATTGCTATTTCCACTTATTATTCTCATTTACGTCTCGTATTGCTTGACATGATGTGCCTATGCAACACACGTAATAAAGTTTTGGAATGCTTAGATTTTTAAGTTTTAATTAGGTTAGCTTGTGTCTTGAAACGTATAATCATATTAATAAAGAAAATAAGTATATGTAATGTTACGTGAGAGCGTTAGCTTTTAGGAAGAAACATACTCATAACGATAAATTAATAGTAATTTCACTTAAATTCAAATAATGAATATATTTATATAAGGTAAATTTTTCTTGACTTTAAATTTCTGAATATTAGGATTTTTTATATCCAAATAAAGAAAAACTTAGTAGTCAAATTTTATTCAGTTTCAAACTCCTAAATATTACTCTAGGAAATTAGGTAAATGACGATTTTTGTTTAATATGAGTTCTATTTTAAAGGGGTACTAAAAACGAATGATATTTTGATAAGTATTTTCGTGCTTTTAATATAATATAGATAAATAGATAAATAAATATAGATATAGATTAATAATGTTTACACGTGCATATTTGTGCACTGTATACTCTAGGCCAAGTTTTGAAAACCGTTGAGCTTTCTTACTTTTTCTTGTTTACAACTTATGATTTACTACGCGTTTTAGTTATGTTTAAAAGCATTTATTTCTGCATTTACCGAGTAGTTTACGAATTTATCCCTTGGTCTATGCTATTGTCAGACCCAAAAATGTACGGAGCATAAGGCTGTATGGTGGGTTGGTCCTGGATCAGGATCGGACCGGGCCCGCGGGCTAAACGGACCAAACGGTCCTGGCGGGCCGGTCCTAACGGTCCTGGGCCTAATGGTGCACAAGGCCCGCGACGGGCCGGTTACAATGGTTAGGCCCACGAAGCCCGGGACCGCTAAGCCCGGGACCGGCTGGCGGGCCTGGGCCGGTCCTAACGG
>MU735420.1:28129-39017 GCA_026770625.1 Nicotiana glauca
CAAGTGTTTGAATTTTTCAAGTACCATTTTCACGTAATGTGATTGAGACAAAGCTAGACCCTGTGGAGTCCTATTGATTTTAATTCCTAAAATTACATCGGCAACTCCTAAGTCTTTCATATCAAACTTACTAGCAACCATACATTTAGTAGCTTGAATGTCAACAATGTCTTTGCTCATTATTAGCATATCATGAACATATAAGCAAACAATAACTATATGATTCAGAACGTTCTTAATGTAAACACATTTATCACATTCATTAATCTTAAAGCCATTTGACAACATTGTTTGGTCAAATTTCGTATTCCATTGCTTAGGTTCTTGTTTTAGTCCATAAAGAGACTTAACAAGTCGACACACCTTCTTTTCTTTTCCTGTAACCACAAACCCTTCAGGCTGGTTCACGTAAATTTCTTCCTCTAGATCACCATTTAAGACGGCTGTTTTTACATCCATTTGATGGATTTGAAGATCATACAAGGCGTCTAACGCTATTAGCATCCGAATGGATGTAATTCTTGTTACTAGCGAGTATGTGTCAAAATAGTCAAGACATTCTCGCTTTCTAAATCCTTTGACAACAAGTCTTGCCTTGTATTTGTCAATAGTACCATTGTCTTTCATTTTCTTCTTGAAAATCCATTTAGAACCCAATGTTTTGTTACCTGGAGGAAGATCAACCAATTCCCATGTATGGTTGCTCAATATGGATTCTATTTCACTGTTGACAACTTCTTTTCAATATTGCACTTCTGAGGAAGACATTGCTTCCTTGAAGGTACGAGGCTCATTTTCTAGCAGGAAAGTCAGAAAATCCGGACCGAATGAAGTAGATGTCCGTTGACATTTACTTCTTCTCGGATTTTCCTCATTAGGCATACCATTTGTTATTTCCTCCCGAGGTCGTTTTGACTTTTTGTAGGTCACTTCACTTTCCTTTTTATACAGATAAATAGTTTCAAAGAATTCAGCATTATCTGATTCTATTATCGTGTTAACGTGAATCACCGGATTTTCTGACTTATGAACCAGAAAACAATATGCCTTGCTATTGGTTACATATCAATAAATACACAATCAACCGTTTTTGGACCTATCTTAACCCTTTTAGGTTTAGGAACTTGTACCTTAGCTAAACACCCCCACACTTTGAAATATTTCAAGCTGGGCTTCCTTCCTATCCATTTTTCATAGGGAATGGACTGTGTTTTACTATGAGATACACTGTTGATTATTCGGTTAGCTGTAAGTATAGCTTCCCCCCACAAGTTCTGTGGTAAACCAGAACTTATCAAGAACGCATTCATCATATCTTTCAACGTTCGATTCTTTCTCTCCGCAATTCCGTTAGATTGTGGAGAGTAAGGGGCAGTTGTTTGGTGAATAATGCCATTTTCCAAACATATTTCTTCAAAAGGAGATTCATATTCGCCACCCCTATCGTTTCTTATCATTTTGATCTTTTTGTTTAATTGTGTTTCAACTTCACTCTTGTATTGCTTGAAAGCATCAATTGCCTCATCTTTACTATTAAGTAAATAAACATAGCAATATCTCATGCTATCGTCAATAAAAGTAATAAAATACTTTTTCCCACCGCGAGATGGTATGGACTTCATGTCGCAAATATCTGTGTGAATTAAGTCTAAAGGACTTGAATTCCTTTCAACGGACTTATAAGGATGCTTAGCATACTTTGATTCCACACATATTTGACATTTGGAATTAATGCAATCAAATTTTGGCAATACTTCTAAATTTATCATTTTTCGCAATGTTTTGAAGTTGACGTGACCTAAGTGTGAATGTCATAAAGTGTTTGACTCAAGTAAGTAAAAAGAAGCATTAACTTTATTGATAGGAACTGCTATTACATTTAGCTTAAAAAGGCCCTCATTCAGGTAACGTTTTCCTATATACATATCATTCTTACATAGTACAACACTATTAGAAACAAAAATACATTTGAATCCATTCTTGACAAGAAGTGATATAGACACAAGATTCTTGCGAATTTCTGGAACATGGAGAACTTGGTTTAGAGTCACTATTTTTTCCGACGTCATCTTCAGCGCAATCTGGCCAACTCCTTCAATTTTCACTGTAGACGAATTTTCCATGAAAATTATCTCGTCGGGTCCTGCGAGGGCATAAGAAGAAAACAACTCCTTGTTAGCACAAACATGGCGGGTGGCTCCAGAATCTATCCACCATTCTTTATGATTTCCTACCAAGTTGCATTCAGACAACATAGCACACAAGTCCTCCATTTTGTCAACATTTTCAACCATGTTAGCTTGATTTTTCTTCTTCTTATCATGCTTTGGTGCACGCCAATCCACGGCCTTATGCCCAGATTTTCCATTGTTGTGGCAATTACCCTTGAACTTTTTCTTGCTTGGGTAATTCTTTGGTCCAGAAGCCTTCTTTCTCTTCTTGTTTTGTTGCGCCTCCTCAACAATGTTAGCCCTTATTATTGTCGAGTTCCCACGTGACTTCTTTTTAGCATTTTTGTTGTCTTCTTCTATCCTCAAACGCACAATCAAGTCTTTAAGTGTCATCTCCTTCCGTTTGTGTTTTAGATAGTTCTTAAAATCTTTCCACAACGGAGGTAATTTCTCAATGAACGCGGCGACTTGAAAGGCCTCATTTATGACCATACCTTCAATAATAGATTCATAATTAATAACAAGATAAATCTTATTAATAAAATTATTGATTCGGGTCATACCTTCAGCAAGGAGGTCATGCACAATAACTTGTAACTCTTGGACTTGAGTTATGGCCGATCTAGTATCAATCATCTTGAAATCCAAAAACCTTGCAGCCACAAACTTTTTAAGTCTGGCATCCTCAGTCTTGTACTTTTTCTCAAGCGCATTCCATAACGCTTTTGAAATTTCCATAACACTATAGACATTGCACAGGCTATCTTCCAAACAACTCAAAATATAGTTTTTTGCACAAGAAATCAGAATGTTTCCATGCTTCAGTTACAACAAATTGTTCGTCATCTGGAGTGTTTTCAGCCAGGACCGGAGGATCCACCTTGATGAATCGCTGCAAACTCAACGTAGAAAGATAGAAGAGCATCTTCATTTGCCAACGTTTGAAGTCGATACAGGAAAACTTTTCGGGTTTTTCTGCTGGTGCCATAGCATGAGCAGGAGTTGAACGGCTTGACGAGGCAGCAGCACTCGTAACAGTAGCACCCATTCCCGCAACATTTCCATTAGTTTGGTTTTCATTCATCATTTTTCTGTAGAGTTGGAAACAAAACAGAAATTTGTTAAATTAGTGAAGTTTTGATATCTTCAAACTGAATACCAAACCAAACATAAAACACGTAACAATGGTGAAGTTTTTATATACTTCAAACCGGGTACGTTTATTATTCCGGTAAAGTTTTGATATACTTTAAACCGGACAGAACAATTATTGGAGTAGAAAGCACGAAAGCTTTAGTCTCTAAACCAGTATACAAAATATCGATAACAGTTTATAATATATATTTCAACACAGAAATGTTAGTATATTTAAAATTACTTAAGCTTGTGAATGCTACTGTGTTAAAGCACAAAATCAGAAAACTGTTAGAAGAATAAAAGAAACTGAAAAAACAGTAGAGATTAAGAAATATTCCGAGTCCACAATTTGCTTGTGCGTCCTTAAGAAATTTTAACCTCCTCACACATTGCCAAAGTAATGGATTAAATCCTCCCAGGATAAAACGGAATAAACTTTCCTGCAACAATGGCAATACAAACTGCAGGATACCAACGAACTTAAAGAACGGAGCACATCACACTTACGAATTCGAGAGAGAGAGACTGCGAATTAGAATGCAGTATTTTCAGAAAGAAGGAAGTTCTGTAATATTTTTGGTGTGTTAAAAATGAAGCCATACCTTAGAATTTATAGGCAATTATTGGAGGAGGTGTGATGTCTGTTCTGGAAAAAGGTGCCTGTTCAGAAATTTCATGTCCTGCTGCGGTCCTACCGCGGTTACGCCAGGACCGCGGCCTTACTATATTTCTGAATCTTCAGTAGTGATCTGGCATTTAATTAATTATTAAATAAATTTTGTCCAAAAAATAATCTTAATCCAAATCCGAAGCCGAAGCCGAAGCCGAGCCGAGCGAGCGACGACGACGGCATGAGGGTTCATTCTCTTCAACTTCTTTTAAGAGCTTTAAGAAGTGATTCTATATATATACACACAAATGTAGTTGTCCCTCACCAATGAGGGAAAAAGTGCAAGACAAAAGCTCACTTCTTCAAATTTTCATTTTTTCCTCCATTTTATTTCCCCACATTTCCAATTCACACTTTTATACTTTAAAGCCTAATGGCTTAAAAGTCCAACAATCATACTTTTGTAAATTGTAACTCAAAAGTTACTCACTACTTTTAGGGCATTATTAAATATTAGTGTTCATATTTCTTTTCAGTCCAACCATTTAAAAAAGAGTTAATACCCTAAAATCTTCTTAAACTATAATTTTTTTGTTAGTTTCCTACTCAAACTATTCAGTATTCCCAAAACTCCCCTGAAGTTTATTGTCCTTCATATTAAACAATCCTCATCGCTGACCTGGCATAACGTGTGTAAACACTGGAGCGCGTGGCAACTGAAAAAAACTATCAAAATGGCTCATATAACAGAAAATAATGCTTAATTAACCTAACCCTCTTTCACATTTATTTTAAGTAAATATTCTCTTTATTTTAGTTAAATTCATCTTTCTTCCTCATTTTTTCACCATTTTTCCTTCTTTTTTTTTTTTTACATTTCTTTGTTTTTTTCACCTTCGTCTTCATTTTTTTAACCTTTTTTCTTCGGTTCTCCATATGACTTTCCTGAAAAATTTCTCCCTCTCTTGTTTCCTCTGAAATGATTTATTCTTTTTTTTGTTTGTCTTCTTTCATATCTTACACATATTATCGAAGAATACCAATTTAAATCTTCTTATTAAACTCAGCACCATGTAGAGAATAAAGTTTAATATCTTGAACCTTCTTTATGTAATCTGAAATTAGAGAATGTAATTGTATTTGTTGGCTAATTAAATTTTTATTTGCGAAATTTTATTTTGTGTAATATTTTTTATATAATATAAGATAACTTTTAAGAAATAAAATATTATATGCCTTTATTTATATTTTTACTTTGATATAAAGTGGATATAAATGACTTATTTAATTGGAGTTTGACATAAAACACAATAACAATTAAACCTAAAATTAACACAGTACATTAAATATTATTTTGGCCAAAACTTCTAAAATTAATCAATCATCCTAGAGTAATACATCAAGAGTAAACTATATAAATATATATTTTTTTAAACCAGAAGTTAATAGTTAGACAGACGCACCTTTAAAAGTCTAATATGGGATTTTAATATATAAGAAAATATAGTTCATGGGAATTTTGGGAACACCGGATTAAGTATGTAACTGACAAAAATATAATAGTTTAGGCAGGTTTTAGGCTGAGTTGAATAGCCACGTGTAGTACTACATGGCAAAAATTTGCGAAAGTTTTCGAAAAGATTTTATGCGAAAATTTGCGTGTCATTTTTCGAAAAGATTTTATGCGAAAATTTGAGGAAAACATGATTTTTAGCTTTAAAAATGACTTGTGTTGACTACAGTCAATATTTTATGTAAATAACCACGGATCAATAATTTGATGATCCCGTTGGATCAGTATCGTAATTTTGGACTTGAGCATATGCCCGGAATAGAATTCGGATGCCCCGACTTAATTTTCTGTGATTTGTTGAAAACTAGTAACTTGAAGGTTTAAAGATTTCTTAGGTTTGACCGTAAGTTGACCTTATTGCTACCGGGTTCAGATTTCGGTTTTGGAACTTGACATAGGTTTATTTTACTATTTAAAATTTACCTGCAAATTTGATGCAAAACAGAATTGATTTGAAAGGATACGGGTGCTCGGTTGTGAATTTAGAAGTTCTTGAGTTTCTTTTAAAATCTCATGTATTTTAAAATCGCATTTGTGACCAATATTGGGTTCGCATTTGCGAGCTACTTAACGCATTTGCGAAGAGTAGCTGGGCCACCTTATGTTCGCATTAGCGATATATGCTTCGCATTTGCGATGGGGACTAGGAGGGGACATTTTTCGCATTTGCGATCATTGGGTCGCATTTGCGATCAGGTCAGTTCATATTTGTGAACTTTTATTCGCACTTGCGAGCAAAGCAGAAATGTGGAGAGCTTCCATTTGCGATGGTTACTTCGCATTTGCGGGGCTCGCATTAGTGAATCCCAGGTCGCAAATGCGACATTAGCAGCTGGGTAAATTAGACTTGGACGGGATTTTTGATTCATTCTCTAAATTTTCAAACTCTAGAAACCTAGAGGCGATTTTTCAAAAAACTTTTCTTTCCCAAATCATTGGTAAGTGATCCTAAACTAGTTTTGTTTCCAGTCTTTCACTACTTTTCCTAAGATTTCAGCATAAAATCTAGATTTTTCATGGTGGAAATTGGGAGTTTTTGGTAGAATTTGGGATTTTTGAAAAATAGGAATTTGGACCTCAAATTGAGGCCGGATTCCAAAATAAAATTACATAACCGGGCTCGAGGATGAAAGGGTAATCGCGTTTTGGTCTGAATTTCGGGTTTGGACCAAGCGGGTCCAGATGTTGGCTTTTTCAATAATGACCTATATTGAATTATTTACAATCGTGAGTAGTTCCTAAGGCTTAATTCGAATCATTTGGTTGGTAATTTGCTAGATATTGTTGGTTCGGGGGCGTGTTTGAAAGGCAAAGTTGTCATGACCCAATTTCCCCTCCGTTGGGTATCGTGATAGAACCTAGTCTTAGGGACTAGGCAAGCCTGGAAAATACTGAATAACAACAATAATAAAGAAAATCTAACAGTCTCGATATAGAAATATTTACAAAGTTTACAATTTCCCAAAACTAGTAGTGCAAGTTATAAGCTCTACAAAGTTTATTACAACTTCTAAATACAACTGTTTGGAAATAAGTAAAACAGTGTGAATACAAGAACTAGGAAGGTGACTCCAAAACCAGCAAACGCAGCAACATGTTTACCTTGAGTCTCCACAGCAACGATCTGCATATGTTCTAACGAGCAATTACCTCGATCGGTACAAAATATACAAAAGTATAGTATGAGCACACCACAACAGTGCCCAGTTGTCATGCCCCAAAATCGAGGGACACGACCGATGCTCAACCGGAGGACCCCAGTCAAGCGGACCTGGAATTTCCTTTCCTATCCCACGTGTTACCCCGTGATTCCAATATACATTGTTCTTTTGAAATAGAAATTTAAGACTTAAGCATAAACTTACAACTTGAGTTTATTTCTACTTTTTATCATTTCCAACATTTGATACCAAGTACTTGCAAAAATACATACAACATTTACCAACGTGGACCACGATTCCGAACCGTACAGTTACTACCCAAAATACTTTTATACACCATCCACATTGTGTCTACGGAGCCTCTATGAATACTAGGAACTCAACCAATACTTGCCGGCAACAAAGCCCCGGCTATACCTTACACAAAAACCAAAACAAGACTCCGGAATAAAAGCGGCTTGAGCCACGCAGGGCCCCAAGAAAAAAGGAGCTCACCAATACAACTGACGGAGAGAGAAGAATTGCTACTGCTGGTGGACTGGAGTACCTGCTATAGAACCACCTACAATCATAACACGAATGTAGCGCCCCTGGCAAAAGGGACGTCAGTATATTTGAATTGTACTGGTATGTATGAACAAACATTAACCCAAGTAAGATCAATCACTACATAGATAACAAACAGTAATAGAATCAACAATCAAATGCACATGAAAGGTACAATCAAGCCAAACAAGTTTACAATCTCTCCTTTTCCCCTTCAACATTTTCACATCAATGATTTCATAATCTTTTTCATAATTTCATTTCAATAGTGATTTCGATCACTTTTCCACCCTTATTACCTCGGCCACCCTTATCAACACAACCTACACCTTATTACTTCGTGTTGCGGCGCGCAACCCGATCCCACCTAACAAGTCACAATTAACAAATAACACAACAATAACAACAATTCACATAGAACGACAACAACAATTTTCAAAGAGCAACCACAACAATTCACAAGAATTTCTGTAGCCATCAATACCATTCCATCATATTCAACAACTCATATGCAATTTAAGTCACCACAATAATTACCCACAACAAGCCAAAAATATTATTACCACAGTTGTTCCAATTTCATCATTTACGATTTCCTTCCGTCATTTGTTTCTCCGTTCTTACCACATAACACTTTCACAATCACATTTGGTTTATTGCCAATTTCTTACACCATTATATTAGGAAAACTTAACCAACAACGTTCAAGACATATTAATCACAACAATTTATGAAATAGGCCATCTTGCCTTAACACCCGTGAAACAGCCAAAATTCACAAATAGTTCACATAAATAACACGTACCAATTTCTCGTACTCCAAACAAGGTGACTTTACAAAGGTTAAACTTAGCCATACATACCTCAATTTTTCTCCTTAATGATACTAAAATGATCCAATATACTTAAGCAACTTCAATATACAATACAACATTCAATGAGACCAATATTAGTAACAAATTCTATAACTTATGCCATTTAGGCATATTATCAAACACCTTGTAGGTATAAATCTTTTCATCTCATAACCATAGTATTAGTTCATCCATCTATCACCATTAACTAACAATTTATTCCACCATCATTTCTAACCAATTTATAACTTCCAACAACATATGTATGATCATCCATTCATACCCAACCAATAATTCATATCAAATAATCATCCTTTCAATCTCTACAATAATTAGGAATTTATATTGGGAACTTATGACTTCCAATCACTACACCAAGAAGTCCAACACTTAATTCATACTCGTATTCCTATAATATATCCATATATGTAAGTCTAAGGTGTAGGATTTACATTTTGGAAGAAATCTTGCAAAACCCTCATTTGAGTTCTTGAATGAATTTCTTGAAAATCTATGGATTTTATGAGTAGATTTCATCAATACTAGTGTAGGAATGATGGAATTTCACACCAAGATAATTGAGATTACTTACCTTGAAGAGGGTAGGAGTTGGTGCTCTTGAGTGGGTGAAGAAGAACCCCAACTTTCGTCCAAATGAAAATGGGGAAAATGAACCCCAAAATTGTGTTTTAAAGGCCCAAATATCGGATGCTATGCGGATGCTTCGCATCCCCATTTCACTCCTCTCAAGAGCTCGGATGCTGACCCGGATGCTATGGGAGCACTTCACTGCCAGCCCCTCTTTTTGGATGCTATGCGGATGCTTCGCATCCGCGCAGTCCTCCGCCAGCCTTTGGTAATTTGCTCATAACATCTTGTAGGAAAGTCAAAATGACGAACGGTTTGAAGAGTTAGAAACTAGACACAAAGGGATTTAATTTGATAGGTTGTGAATCAAACAAATCCTTATATAACTGGAGATATGATCGTTTAAAGTGACGTCTTGTGCGCACTCATTTACAACTTTCGTCTAATATGAAATTTTCCAACATGACTTTGACTTAGGCCTCTCCTTAGACCCCAATTCACTTATAATAAGACTGATACACTTATTACAATATCCAATTGATATCCATTATATCATTAATCCTCGTTTTCACACCAAAAAAAAATTAATTAGCCTACCTTGGCACCTCGAAATCTTAAATTATTTAGCTAAACTTTTCCGGGGCTTTACATTCTCCCCCGCTTAGGATCATTCGTCCTCGAATGAGAAGTGGAGTCAATCCGCAGATATTTTGCTTAAGCTATCTCTTTTCTCACACATCTTTAACTACCATATTTTGACTAACTCCCAAAATTTTCAGAAATTTCGGTAGAGTTTCCTTTGTAATTATGCCTATCTACCTGTCAGAGAGCCCCCGAAACATATTTCCAAGCATCATTATATAGTTTCTGTTATCCCTACAACTGGTATGCAATTCATTACCTCAATAATCTGTACATATTCATACACTTTAAACAACTTACACGTAGTTCATTCTCTTTATGCCACAAATTGCACATGGTTCAGCCAATGCCATTTACTTGCACACAACTGGGTCACTTCAATGATCTCCATACAATCCAATCACTTTAACATGCCAGAAATGCTTCAATTAATCATTACCAATCTACACTATCATTAATCATTTACCTACCACATAAGTTTCACAAAATTTTCATTTACTTCAAGGGTTGCACATTACCCAAATAGAAACAACATTTGCAATCTGGCACACATTGGGAAGTTACAACAATAAGGCCATTTCGGGATAATAGGGTGCCTTTGCACAAATCTGAACACTACCTCAAATTGCTTGAAGACAATCATTCGCAACTACTAGACTTGTTCGAATAGATGGGGATATTTCTCTTTTATTTCTTTTTCCGCTTCCCATGTGGATTTCTCAACTTGTTGACTTCACCACAATACTTTAACTGAAGCAATTTCCTTGTTCCTTAATTTTCGGACTTGCCTATCAAGAATAGCAACCAGAATTTCTTCATACGATAACTCTTCATTGACCTCAATAGTCTAAATTGGTACGATGGTGGATGGATCCCCAACTACTTTCTTTAACATAGACACATGGAACACCGGGTGCACTAATGACATCTCAATGGGCAATTCCAGCCTATAAGCCACTTGTCCTATCCTTTGAGCGATCCGATATGGACCGACATACCTTGGGCTCAATTTCCCTTTCTTCCCAAATTGCATGACTCCCTTAATGGGAGATACTTTCAAGAAAACCCAATCATCTACTTGGAATTCCAATTCTCTTCGACGCACG
>MU735420.1:41128-126681 GCA_026770625.1 Nicotiana glauca
CATGTCAATGTCCTTTATGAGTGTAATACAACTTCGTACATTTCTGGGTCCTTATAAAGTTCATAGTACAAGGGTCTTCTCATCTTGAGTTCAATTGAGTCTCATTCATAACTTCTTACCTCACGTGAGAGACTTACACTCTCATCATTAATCTCTTGGTCATTCTCTCATATATCACGTGCTTATATAACCAATTTTCTTTCACACCTTAGGATCATTTACATTCTTCTCGCACTAACCACGTGTGCTATTCAAGCTTATGTCTCATTTATCAAATCAATGCCTCTTTGGGCGGGTAATCACTTTTAACACTTTTCTCAAATAAAGTATACTTATGGTACTATGTACTTATACTATATATCCATACCATTTGTTCAACAACATACATGTGCCATCTCTTTAATATCCATGTCTTTGCCCATTGGTCATGACATATGACAACATTACTTGAAATAGATGAAAGTGCATTTAAACTTACCTTGAATCTCAACGCACGAGTTAGAAAACAATCTTATAGTAAAGCTTTATCGCACGATTTGGAGTGTTGAATAAGGGTAACATTCCTAAATGTCAATGTAGCCTCCAACTTATAGATGTGGTCGACAACACACCAATAAGAAGGACTCTACTAGACACGGCTCCGAGACATCCTAGGACACTTTAAAACCTGGCTCTGATACCAAGGTTGTCACGCCCCTAAACCGAGGGACACGACCGGCGCTCAACCGGAGGACCCCAGTCAAGCGGACCTAGAATTTCCTTTCCTATCCCATGCGTTACCCCGTGATTCTAATATACATTATTCTTTTGAAATATCAATTTAAGACTTAAGCATAAACTTACAACTTGAGTTTATTTCTACTTTTTATCATTTCCAACATTTGATACCAAGTACTTGCAAAAATACATACAATATTTACCAACGTGGACCACGATTCCGAACCGTACAGTTACTACCCAAAATACTTTTATACACCACCCACATTGTGTCTATGGAGCCTCTATGAATACTAGGAACTCAACCAATACTTGCCGGCGACAAGGCCCCAGCTATACCTTACACAAAAACCAAAACAAGACACCGGAATAAAAGCGGCTTGAGCCACGCAGGGCCCCGAGAAGAAAGGGGCTCACCAATACAACTGACGGAGAGTGAAGGAGTGCTACTGCTAGTAGACTTGAGTACCTTCTATAGAACCACCTACAATCATAACACGAATGTAGCGCCCCCGGCAAAAGGGACGTCAGTACATCTGAATTGTACTAGTATGTATGAACAAACTTTACCCCAAGTAAGATCAATCACTACATAGATAACAAACAGTAATAGAATCAACAATCAAATGCACATGAAAGGTACAATCAAGCGAAACAAGTTTACAATCTCTCCTTTTCCCCTTCAACATTTTCACATCAATGATTTTATAATCTTTTTCATTTTTTTATTTCAATAGTGATTTCGATAACTTTTCCACCCTTATTACCTCAGCCACCCTTATTACCTCGACCACCCTTATCATCACAACCCTCACCTTATTACTTCGTGTTGCAGCGCACAACCTAATCCCACCGAACAAGTCACAATTCACAAACAACACAACAACAACAACAATAATTCACATAGAATGACAACAATAATTCTCAAAGAGCAACCATAACAATTCACAAGAATTTCTGTAGCCATCAATACCATTTTCGTAATATTCAACAACTCATATGCAATTTAAGTCACCACAATAATTACCCACAACAATCCAAAAATATTATTACCACAGTTGTTCCAATTTCATCATTTACGATTTAGTTCCGTCATTTATTTCTCCATTCTTACCACATAACACTTTCACAATCACATTTGGTTTATTGGCAATTTCTTACACCATTATATTGGGAAAACTTAACCAATAACGTTCAAGACATATTAATAACAAGAATTTATGAAATAGGCCATCTTGCCTTAACACCTGTGAAACAACCAAAATTCACAAATAGTTCACATAAATAACACATACCAATTTCTCGTACTCCAAATAAGGTGACTTTACAAAGGTTAAAGTTATCCATACATACCTCAATTTCGCCCCATAATGATACTAAAATGATCCAATATACTTAAGCAACTTCAATCTACAATACAACATTCAATGAGACCAATATTAGTAACAAATTCCATAACTTATGCCATTTAGGCATATTATCAAACACCTTGTATGTATAAATTTTTTCATCTCATAACCATAGTATTAGTTCATCCATCTATCACCTTTAACTAACAATTTATTCCACCATCATTCCTAACCAATTTATAACTTCCAACAACATATGTATGATCATCCATTCATAACCAACCAACAATTTATATCAAATAATCACCCTTTCAATCTCTACAATAATTAGGAATTTATATTGGGAACTTATGGCTTCCAATCACTACACAAACAATTCCAACACTTAATTCATACTGATATTCCCATAATATATCCATATATGTAAGTCTAAGGTGTAGGATTTACCTTTTGGAAGAAATCTTGCAAAACCCTCATTTGAGTTCTTGAAGGAATTTCTTGAAAATCTATGGATTTTATGAGTAGATTTCATCAATACTAGTGTAGGAATAATGGAATTTCACACCAAGATAATGGAGATTACTTACCTTGAAGAGGGTAGGAGTTGGTGCTCTTGAGTGGGTGAAGAAAAACCCCAACTTTCGTCCAAATGAAAATGGGGAAAATGAACCCCGAAATTGTGTTTTAAAGGCCCAAATATCGGATGCTATGAGGATGCTTCGCATCCCCACTTCACTCCTCTCAGGAGCTCGGATGCTGACCCGGATGCTATGGGAGCACTTCACTGCCAGCCCCTCTTTTTGGATGCTATGCGGATGTTTCGCATCCGCGCAGTCCGCCGCCATCCTTTGGTAATTTGCTCATAACATCTTGTAGGATAGTCGAAATGACGAACGGTTTGAAGAGTTAGAAACTAGACGCAAAGGGCTTTAATTTAATAGGTTGTGAATCACACAAATCCTTATATAACTGGAGATATGATCGTCCAAAGTGACGACTTGTGCGCACTCATTTACAACTTTCGTCTAATATGAAATTTTCCAACATGGCTTTGACTTAGGCCTCTCCTTAGACCCCAATTCACTTATAATAAGACTTATACACTTATTACAATATCCAATTGATATCCATTATATCATTAATCCTCGTTTTCACACACACAAAAAAAAAAAAATAATTAGCCTACCTTGGCACCTCGAAATCTTAAATTATTTAGCTAAACTTTTTAGAGGCTTTACACCAGTAAATATCAAGACTAATCTCGGTGGAGTGGTGACGAGGAACAATGGTCTAGTAAATTCAACAAACATAAGTATAGGAACAACAGTACATGATTTCTACATGAAAACTCCGCAATATGACTAACACTATAGTAGTTACCATAAGAAAGAGGAAAACGAGAATTATCAGTGGAATACCATAATAATGACACAGAGAGTGAGTGGAAACACAATCAAAATCCGAAACCACAGATACAACAAGGACAAATAATAATTCAGCAACTATGACATCTTCAATATTTGATTTTTAGTCAACAAACCTCAGAATCCACTAGTGTGGTTCCCGACCAGACAATTTTTGTGAATTTAGGTGTAAATAACATGTAGACAAATAAAGCTTCAAATAAGAGGGGACTTTCACATAATGATTTACAAAGAAACAAAGTTGGAAAGAGCAATTAGAAAAGCTGATTTTTAAAAGAAAGAGCTAAAATTGCTAAAAGAAGTTAAGAGATAAAGGGAGGGGGGGTCCTACATTTATTAAAAATATGGATCACCCCACACAATATTCGGTAATCACTCCTTAATAAGGGGCTACACGTGACATTATCGCGTGGTCATCATATCTACCCTTCCCACCCCATCAAGGTATTAAAGCACGGAATGGTCTCGATTACATATTGCATGCTATTACCCGTCCCAATCCTATCAGTCCCGGAGGCACTTAGGACTACTAATCCTAAAGGGGACGGATATGGGGCTTATTTGAGGTTTCAAAAGGTAAAATCTAAGGCGACATACAAAAACACATATTGCACATTTAGGAGGAAGCATAAAAACAAACAGAGGCTCAATTACACCTCCTTGAACAGAAAAGCACAAAATTAGCATGACTTTCACATATTGGTTAAGGTCTGATTCAATACTAAACATGAGAGAGCTTAAAGGTCGAGGCAGACTGATTTATTACATAATTCAGATAAGAAGTCTGAATCAGGCCTGCCTGCTGGTTGTAATTAATAGAACAAATCTAGTTTAGTTATTACCTAATGGCTTGCCTAAGTGTTAAGACGGGGTCCTATAGGCATGATATCTACTGAATTCAGAAAATAGTAAGGCTTGAAATAAATTGTTTGAATGTATACTTGTTAAACTTGCTAAGTGAGGGAATCAGATTATTAAAAGATAGGAAGGATTTAACGAATTGATTATAAGTTATGCAACTGGCAGTATGCATTATTACTGGTTTTAACACCGAATGAAGCGAATCAGATCCAATTAGAAATTCCTATAGGCATGCTTTCTATGCATTGCTGATTTTAAACTTTTTAGACATGGTGTAAAAAATGCAGAAGCCTTATAGACATATTATATAAATGCATAAGGCTTGTTTTAAACTAATAAACATGGTATCTAGATGCAGAATTTGTTTACGACCTACGAACATGGTATCTAGATGTAATTGAATATGCAGAAGTGAACAATCATATAGGCATAGTTTCTATAGGAAGTGGGATATGCAGAATTCAGAATAGAGCTATATGCATAATTTCTATTTGAATATGCAGAATTCAAGATACCTATAGACATGGTTTCTATATGAAGTTGGATATGCAGGAATATAATAGTCCTATAGTCATGATTTCTATATGTATTTGAAATATACAAAATTATAATAGACCTATAGACATGATCTCTATATGTATCTGAATATGCAAAATTGTAATAGACCTATAGACATGATCTCTATATTTATTTGAATATGCAAAATTGTAATAGACCTATAGACATGATTTCTATATGTTTTTGAATATGCAGAATTGTAATGGACCTGTAGACATGATTTCTACCCTTTGTATGCATAGTTACCCACCCTTTTTCACTATCCGGTCCCAAGCGTTTACTACAACTTATTACAAACTAGAATGAATAAAAATTACATCAGAAAAACTAAAAAGAGTACAACCAAAAGAGAGCCTAATTCAGACTTCTTGTCTGAAATATGAGATAGATAAACTCAAAGACCACTGATCTAAAGCCTTTCTCCAATTTGAGTGTGCCAGAGTTCCCTAAGAGCCTCAATGGGACTCCGGGCAATGCTCACACCTAAATTGTATCACCAGAATAGGGACAAGTGTAGTGCGGAAAAGCCAACCCTCAAGCGTCCAAGTTTAGAGGGAGCTCAAAGGGTCCCAAGGCAAGGTTCACAAGAGGAGGACAGAACTTAAAGTCTAAGAGAGTGTGCAAGTGAAGAACATAATTCTAAGGAATAAAGGTGAGGGAAACAACTACAAAAAAGTACACAAAGGGGTTCAGAGGAATAAGGGAATTGCAAAGAGCCTATTACTTAGGCTATGGCAAGCTTTAGGCATGCCCAGCAATGGAGGATGCTGGCATGCCTATAAGTCTGTCAGAACACACAATATTAGAGGCTAGGATCCCAGAAGTTTGAGTCATGGACAACAATTTGCAGTACTGCCATGCTTCAAACCATAGCATAGACACATATGGGGTGTGGATTTGGAAAATTACCACCCAAACGATTCAATTTAATCCTTAGAAACTACCCACGATTGCAAATAATTAAATTTAGGCCATTTTTAAAAAAGTCAACACCTGGACTCGCTTGGTCCAAACCCAAAATTTGGACCAAAACCCGTATCATCTGAGTATGTCGAAGGCTTCCCTCAGGTGTTCGATGTGATTCTCTTTTCTTTTTGATTTGACTAACATGTTGTCACTTCCATCGTTTTGTTGATTTGCGCTTTAAACATCTTGGTGACAAGCCTTTGATAGGTCACTCCTGCATTTTTCAACCCGAACGACATGACTCTACATCAATATGTACCTTGTAGGTGATGAAGGTAGTTTTCTCTTGGTCCTCTTCGTCCATGAGAATTTGGTTGTAGCCTGAGTAAGCGTCCAAGAATCTTAATAGCTCATGTCCTGCTGTTGCGTCGATGAGTTGATCGATGTGAGGTAACCCGAATGAGTCTTTCGGGCAGGCTTTGTTTAGGTCTGTGAAGTCTATGCACATGCGCTATTTCCTATTTTTCTTTTCACCATGACCACATAAGCGACCCAATGGGGGTATTTTGACTCTCGAATGGAACCTTTGGTTAGAGATTTTTCTATTTCTTCGTGGACGGCCTCGTTGATTGCAACATTGAATTTTCTTTCGATTTGTCGTATTAGTGGGTAGAGTGAATCGACATTGAGCTTATGTGTTGCAATGTCTATCGGGATACCTAGCACTTCTGCATGGAAAAAAGCAAACAAATTGGTGTTGTCAGCTAAAAATTTATGGAATTTACCTGGTTTTGTGAGTTTGTGGCCGTTGTAGGCTTTTTTGCTGTGGTCGCTTTCGTCCAGCTGGACGGTATCAAGGACTTCCACCGTTGACCCTGCGGCTTCCACGATGTCAGGGTCTTTGACGACGTGTGTTTGTTCATCAGGCTCGGGCCCCTACTTCGATAATTGCTAATTTCCTAATCCTTTCTCTTTTAACTGTTGAGTGTATGTGCAATCTTGGGCGATGCGGTAGTATTCTTGAGTTGTGCGCTGTTTATCGCGGATGCTGAATCTTCCTGTAGGGTAGGGAACTTGATGACTTGATATAAACTGGATGGGATGGCCCTCATGGCGTGTATCCAGGGTCGCCCTATAATGGTGTTGTAGGTTGTGTCTTGGTTCATGACATGAAATATTGTTTCTAGGGTAACAACCCAGACCAAAACAAGAAATATTATCTCTCCGGAAGTTCGTTCAACTGCATTGTTAAAACCTATCTCATTTTTTTGAGAACTCAGGGGTGGATAATACATGAGTTGCTCCCGTCGTCTACTATGATTTTTTTTATATCGGTATCTAAAATTAGTAGAGTAATGACAAGAGCATCGAAATGAGGAAAGATAAAATCGTGGGTATCCGACTTATCGAAAATGATACTGTCTTCGAGATCATCCTATCATTCATGGGTGATTGATCGCTTCAATTTGTGTGTAGTGGTGAAATTCACATGGTTGATTGTTGCTTCATCGCCTTCGCCAATGATCATTTGTATGGTGCGGAAGAGGGAGGGTGGCTTTGGGGGGCCTTGTGCGATTCTCGTCCACGGGCAAAATTGGCGCTCCCTCGATCACTCATCAACTCCTTTAAATGTTCTTGGTGGAGCATGTTCACTACTTCTTGTTGTAGGGCTATGCAATCCTCAGTCTTGTAGCCCCGTTCCTAATGGAATTCACATAGGGCATTTGACTTTCTAGAATTTGGGTCTGACTTCATCTTCAGTGGCCATTTCACCATGGGGCCGAGCTCCTCCAAGGCATAAAATATTTGCGTAGGAGACGCACAAAAATTATGAGCAGATAATAGGGGAGGCATACCTCTTTGGTTTCAGTGAGTTCCCATTTGTAGCCGGGACACCCCTTCGGCTTGGCGGGGAGATGTTGGGATGGTTGCTCTATTGTATGTTTGGTACCTTTCCCTATTGAGGCATGGCCTTCATGATCTCTTCAGTTGTCATTCCGACGATCCTTCCTTGATTCCATTTGGACTATCGTTAACCGTTTGTCGGACCATTAAGGTCGTCTTTATCTACCCTCACCTCGGCACAATAAGCGTTGTGAATTTCTTCCCAAGTGGTGGGAGGGTATTTCATGAGTCTGCTTAATAATTTTTTGGTTACCCTTGATCCATTCTTGTTTAACCCGTTTTGAAATGCCATTACTGCCATCCCTTTTGATACGTTTGGCAGGCTCATTCTTACCCTATTGAACAAGGCGAGGAAGTCGTTGAGTCCTTTGCTAGGCAACTGTTTCACGGCAAATATGTCATTTACTCTGGCTTTTGCTTTCTTGGCCCAGGCATGGGCGGTGACGAACTTGTCGGCCATTTCTTCGAATGTCATTATGGAACGTGCTGGTAATTGTGAGTACCATATTAAGGCTTTCCCTGTTAGGGTTTTACCGAACTTCTTTAACAACACCGGCGTACCTGCTCTTTTGAGAAGTCGTTGCCTTTTACCGTCGTGACGTAATGAATGATATGATCTTTAGGGTCCATTTTGTCGTCGTATATTTTCAAATATGGTGACATTTTTAATGTTTTGGGTATGGAATATGGGGTTGCCTTCTCGTTGTATGGCTGTTCCACGAACCGGCCGACGTCCCATTGTAGGAGTTTCAATCATGTGACAATCTGGAGCCTCCAACTTGGTCTTTAATTTTTCAGTCAAAGTATTTTCAAAAATTGGCATTTGAAGTTCATCCTTGATAACTCTTTCCACACGATGGCTGGCAAATTGAACCTTCAGTGTAATTAGTCTTTCCTACTTTAATTCTCTTTCTTGAGTCAAAGTCAAAGTAAATTGGTATACTCCCCATGGAAACATTCAAGAATAAAATCAATTAAAGAAACAATAAGTTTTTTCCACAACAAACTATAATAAAACACTATATAAACAACAAAATCTAAGAACAAATTATTACTCGACAAGCCTTTAAACTTTGTTGTCCAAGGTCATCACCTACACGAAATATTATACAAAATAATAGATATAGATGTATACAGGTAAAATTGAGCTCATGATATGCCTCGGTTTCGGATGAAGTAAACAGATGAAGAAACGAGAGGGAAAGAAGCCCATCGATCCAGGGTCGGGGTGAAATGACTACCCTCAGGAATATCGGAGCCATGACCCCCAGGTCTGGTTCGAACTTCAAAGTCTTTAGAGAACATTACTAGACAACTGAGCATGACCAACAGAAGTCCGTGATATCCTCGACCGGTCGGATATCACAGCGTAAATCTCGTCACATATCAATAGAGAACCGGTGATTAGTTAAACATGAGATTTTTTACCTTTTATGGAATTGTACTTTGGGTGAAACTCCCCTACTATATAAATGAGAGTTTGATTATTCATTGAACATAATTTAACACACACATACCAAGGAAATATACTATTGTTTTCTCTATTATTCAAAGTTCTTATTCTTGTTAGTCGGTGCTTGGTCATTGTAAGTTTGGGATCGAGGAAGGATATTTCACAAATGTTGTCATCGAGTCCAGGATCACCCTCTATTCCACGTGGTTTGATAATTTATTACATCTTTTACCTATTTAATCTAAACATTTTATCGTTTGCATCAAATTGATCCGCGTATCCTTAAAACCACTTATAAATATTATTATTATCCGTTTTTTAGAGTAAACAGTTTGGCGCCCACATGGGACTAAGGATAATGGTGGCTATTTGATACTAATTTCCACAACACACTATGTTTTGCTCTTGTTCTTTGAGATCTTAATTTCAGGAAAACTGAAAGATGTCAAACTCCCAGTCTGCTCACCTAAACGTTGGTGCTGAGTCTGGCCACCACGGCGAGAACAACAATATAGTTTCCAGCAATGATGTTCACCCTGTTGACCTCAACGGGGTCCTGATCATAGATCTAATCGATGTCAGCTAACATGTTGTTATCGACGCTAACTTACCAACCGACCCGGAGAATAATATTCACGGGGGAGCTAGGTCAGCAGCCAATGATAAACATAATGGTAAAGAAAATAGGATCAATTTGAGGGTGATCTTCAAAATGCTACAGGCTCAACAGGTAGCGCTAGCCCCGTTGCAGAACCAAAGTCGTGCTCCCAGTAGAGTTGAGCCCGAACCATCCCCGGAAAACAACCACAGAAATAAATTAATCACAGAAAGGCTGAGTGAAGACGAATTCGAGATCAATCCTGAGATAATAAAGATGCTCGAAATAGGTAGAATCGGGAGAAAAGAAAATCGAAGCTACCGACACAAAGATGGAACCTACAACTCTAGGGTCGATAAAATCCAAGGGGCAACACCGATACTGAAAGGCCTGGATTCCAAGAAGATTTTCCAAAAGCCCCCCCCTCTAGCGTAGCTCTAAAGTTGGTCCCTAAGAAGTTTGGTATGCTTGAAGTTCCAAATTATAATGGAACGACTGATCCAAATGAACATGTGACCCCGTACATATGCGCCATTAAGGGGGAACGACTTGGAGAATGATGAAATCAAATCCGTTCGGCTGAAGAAATTTGGAGAGACCTTGTCAAAAGGAGCAATGATATGGTATCACAAATTACCCCCTAATTCTATTGACTTGTTTGCTACGCTTGCAGATGCCTTTGTAAAAGCACACACCGTAGACATCAAGGTCAAAACCAGGAAGTCAGACCTTTTCAAAGTGAAGGAAAGAGATAATGAGATGCTCAAAAAATTCGTGTCTCGGTTTCCAATGGAGCGAATGGACCTGCCCCCTATCGCGAATGATTAGGCCATTTAGGCCTTCTCCTAACGACTCAATACTCGATGCTTGTTGCCTTTATAGCAGTTGAAGCAAAAGTCTGATATAATATCCGGCGGTAACTTGGGCCAACATCCATAGCCAGTACCAATTAAAATTCATGGTAAAAGATGGTCAGCTTGGGGCCTTTTCCGGGTCCGTTTATTTCTTGAGGGCTAGTGAAAGATCCAAAATATCTTGAACCAAGATAAAAAAGAGACTGGTATCAACCATACAATTGAGACCAAAGAGGTAATAGGTCTGGATGAAACCCTGTGAGAAGTGAAAGGAGAAGCAATGTAGATCAAAATAACCAGGGACTAATGAGAAAAGCAGTTTTGACAGGCCCATCGGGCCTAGGGAAGCGCCAAGGTCATTGGAGTACAACTTCAGCATCGATGTTGCTGCCATCGTATCTGTCATTGGATGCATCAAAGACACCAAGTGGCCTCGACCTTTTCAATCTGATCCTTCCCAAAGGAACCCCAACCTAATGTGTAAATATCTTGGCACTCACGGCCATAGAACTAAAGACTGTCGGCAACTGAGGAAGAAGTATCTCGGTTATTCAAGAATGGACACCTCTGAGAATTTTTGAGTGATCAAGCCTAAAATCACTTCAAAAATAGGGACGCCAACAAACAAATCGAGCAAGAGGAACCTCAACACTTCATTAACATAATTATTGGTGGAGTTGAAATCCCCAAGGACAAATGTTGAAACATACTAAAGTATCTATCATAAGGGAAAATAGATTCGAGACTATGTACTGGAGAGAAATGTATATTTCAACAATGAGGACGCAGAAGGCATCATACAACCACACAATGATACACTTGTAATATATATACTCATAAATAAATCTTGAGTCAAGTGTGTGTTAATTTATTTAGGTAGCTCGGCCAATATCATTAGATCATGGGTCGTGGAACAGCTGGGTCTACAAGACCAAATAGTGCCTGTAGTCCGAACTTCAACAGATTCAGCATGGCTTGCGAGACCACTAAAGGGGAGATAACCCTATTGGTGAACACCCCTGGGACCACCCAGGATACAAAGTTTTACGTGATCGAATAAGATATAAGGTACAATTCTTTCTTTGGGAGGACATGGATTTTCAACATGAGGGCAGTACCCTCGAAGCTACATCAACCTTTGAAAATTCCTACACCAGGGGGGGATCAAAATAGTTTACGGAGAACAACCGGCTGCAAAACAAATGTTCATGGTTGATGACGTGTTTCTAATATTCGTGTTGTTAATTTGTATGGGTCCACTAAATCGTAGAGCACCTGGTCCTCTACAAGTTTCTGATAAGAACACTTAGTAAAGCAGTAAGTAAATGAGACAGAGGATTTTTACGTGGAAAAATACTACACAAGGGGATCAAAAAACCATGACCTACATTGTAGGCTTCTAACTTCACTAACTTGTAATCTTACCTATTACAAGCCACTTTACAATACTTCCGATTGCAAATGATTTACTCAACTAACTTGTGGTACCTCTACCACAAGCCACTTTGTGACTATCCTAGTTACAAAGGCTTTTTACTAACTTGTGATGTTGTCACCACAAGCCACTTTGTAACTCTACGATTACAAAGACTTTTCCTTATGACTAAATCTAGTCACAACATAAAATCAATGAGTTTACGAATTTACAAGAGAATTCATAATTAGTATGCTTCTCAGTAAGCTATTTAGGAGATATAATAAGTACAATAACAAGGTTACAACTCAACTAGGACAACAACAATCAATCTTTTAGGAACTGGTCCGTAGTGGCATTCAACCTTGTTCTTCAAGCTTGAGAGGACGATTTCTCTATTTTTGCTAAGTGCTTGAAAAAGAAACAGAACCCTTCAGTGATGTTTTGTATAAAAACCCATTTGGTACATCTTGATCACATTAATTGAAATGATGTGAGTACTTTGTTTGGTTAGAGAATGAGTGGGCTGACAGTATGGTGTAGTGCCGCAGAAACAGTATCGTCAGTCACTTCAGTTCCAGCTGTGTCCAATTGACTCTATACTACTATATAGGAACCACAGGGGCATCGGGTCCTTGTTTAGTTCTTAGCTCCTGAATCTATAGCAGTTAATCTTTTACTGAAGTCCGTTAAAGTTTGCAGCAATTCAGGTTCCCTAACGAGCACTAAGTTTGTTAGATCATCAAAACATAAGGCGAGAGTGTTTAAGATCTATTAATTTCCCCCTTTTTGATGATGACAAACTTAACTGTTATAGAGTCAAAAATTCAGGGAGTTCCCCCTGAGACTATGCTTGACCTTTTCATACAAACCAGTTTCCCAATGTGGTTCCCCCTGAGACTATGCCTAACCTTTTCATACAAACCAGTTCCCCAATGTGGTTCCCCCTGAGTCCTATGTCCTATATTAGGCCTTTGTTTCTTCCCCCTTTTGGCATCATTAAAAAGAATAATCAGCACAAAGAAGTTCAGTTAAGCTAACTCATGCCACATATGTGTACACAATCATGAGAAAGAATAGAACATAAGCAGAGATTACTAGACAAAATAAGAGGGGATTCATATTAATAATTTTTTAATATATCTATTCTTTTGAAAAAAATGAAGAGATGTCATTGGACTTGTTCATGGGAGCAGTAGTAGTACATACCAACCACACACAAAAAAAAAACAAAAACAACCACGAAACATCAACAGAAAAGAAATATCCAAAAAACTAGTCACTGAAGGGAATCTTAGGGGGCACTAGGAGAAAAAGGCTTGGAAGCTGTATCAAGTGTCTAGAGAACAAGGTCTATTCGGGCATTTTCCAACTTTTGCTCGTTGATCAGTTCAGCCTTCAGGTTCTCAACTTGCGCCTTGAGGTTAGCATTTTCTTGGGTCAAGCGAAACACCTCATCATTCGACATGGGAACCGCTCGAGCTTGCTGGCCTTCCAAGATAACGTTTCTGGCCTTCAATTGACATATCTCCTCAACTGCACTGCTCTGGGAATTGATGAGCTGAGATACAGTTGAAGTGCTTCCTACACCCCTATCTCAATACACTCACACTTTTCCAAGGTTGTCTGAGCGAATGTTTGTTTACGGGTCCCTACTTTACCTGTTCCTAAAGGAACCCAAAGTGTTTGAACACTCGTGTGAGAAAGAATCCGAAGGGAAGACCGTGATTGTCATCCTTGAAATCAGCAACTTTTTGCATGTTCTCAATCATTATAGCAGGCAGACTTACAGGGTTGAAATCGTCCAATTGCTCCATTAAGAATAGATCAGATTTTGAAGTTACAGATCGCCTTTCTGCTCGAGGAAACAATACCTTCATTAACCAGCTCAAACAACAACTGGTAAACAGGAAGTAGTGCTTTCTTGTGAATCTGGTCCCCTTTCTGATTGTTGTTATCTTTGACCACCATATTTTGGAAGTTGTACTAGCAAACATTTCGAACAGTCTTCATGCCAGTTGTAGGAACTTGCAAAATTTCCCCAAGCACTTTCACATCAAATAAAATGTCCACACTATTGACCAAAGCATAAACATGGTCAGTATCAACTGGAAGCAGAATGGCGAAGAATCTCCGGACCTCCTCCTCATACACTTTAGGAGCATCAACATAGAAAAGATGCGTCCACTATTGAAACTCTACCATTTCTAGGATTTGGGGCATTCCAGCCATTTCTGAGATTGTTGGGTCAAACGTACGATCCATCAGAACTTCCTGATTCCTTGAACGCTTAGAGACCAAGCAGACCTCACTTTGTGCTTTATTTCTACGACTATGTTCTTCAACTATTTTAGACTTGCGTTTCCTGTGCTTTTCTGTATTGACTTGACCTTTTTCTTTGTACTTGACAAGAATCTCCTCATCACTCACTACCTTTTTTAGCTTAGACTGAGAAGTAGACCCTTTCTCCAGAGAAACAGACTCGGACTTTTTTGAGGACCACCTGACAAGGGAACCGGGTTCCTCAAGAATTCCTTCTTCCACCTCAAGAACAGGTATAGCTTCATCCCCTACAGGTACACCATCCGTCACCAACTTTCTTCTTTTCTTGCTTTGTTGGAGTGCAAAATCGTAGGCCTCTTTGACTTGAAGCTTGGTGATGAGGTGCTTGATTTCAAACCGAGGAGTGGAAACAACCTTTGCTTACTTATGAATTCGCCTAGGGCCACGTTGTCCAGGTCTTCTTCATCACTAGATTGCATCTATGGTCCTTAAATTTCCAGGGGCACAACATCAAATGCAAGAACACCACTGTCCTGGGCATTAGAGTCCTGACCTGAGTCTTCCTTAGAGGGATCTGGTTCCCCATGTGAAGCCTCAGTATGGTGTGTTACTGCATCTCCTTCAAGGGCAATAAAGGCCATTTCTTCACTTACATTGTGTGAAGCGTCTTTCTGCGAAATGACCTTATGCAATACCCCATCAGCGGATACCAAAAACACCATTTTTTCTTTGTCAATCGGTGCTTCCACAACCACGGAGTCAACTGCAATAGTGGAGGAGCCCTTTGTAAACTAGGTGCCATGACCTTGTTCTCCATTTAGGGTTTCACTGGCATAGGCAACCAACAACAGAGAAAATGAGCAACAGTTTCAAGGGTTTCTGAGTTGGAGGGAAGTTGGAAAACTGGGTGTTGTGCCCTCTTTTTTCCCTCCTCACGGTGGGAGAATCGGGTTTATGACATTTTGGGTATGGGGCAACTCGTTCCTTTTAGGAACTGGGTTTTGCATTTTTTGAGAGTCGCCACCTAATGATTTATGGTGCATTAGGACACCTTACAATAATCAACTACAACTATGCTTTTGATAGGGTAAGGGCTTTGAAATTATCCCAAGGGGAAGGTATTAGGCACCCCTCAGGATCCACAAGTGTGGTTCTCGGCCAGATAGTTTTTGTGAATTTGGTGCAATTAATAAGTAAACAAATTAGGCTCAAGTAAGAAGGGATTTTAATACACAAATGCTTGAAAATAAACAAAGTATGGAAGTGCAATTATTAAATGGCTGATTTTTGAAAACGAAATCAAAATATTTTTTAAGACAAAGAAAGAAAGGGAAAGGGGGTCCTAGGTTTAATCATAATATGGATCACATCAATGCAATACCCGGTAATCACTGCTCAAAAGAGGGGCTACACGTGGTATTAGCGCACCGGTCATCATATCCATGTCTACCCTTCCCACCCGTTAAGGTATTAAAGCGCGGATTGGTCTCGTTTGCTATTGCATGCTATTACCCGTCCCATTCATATCAGTCCCGGAGGCACTTAGGACTTCTAATCCTAAAAGGGAGGGATATTAGGCTGACTTAAAGTTTCAAAGGTAAAAATCTAAGGCCACATACAAAACATATAAAAGGGTGCACATTCAAAGGGGAAGCACATAAACACATAAGGCTCAAGTATACCTCCTCAATCAAAATAATCTAATAGCATGACTTAAACAAACAAGTAAGGTCTGATTCTAAAATATACTTGAAGGAATAGATCATTGTTGTTACAGCAGGCTTGGTCTATTGCATGACTCAGTTAGGAAGCACGAATCAGGCCTGCATACTGGTTGTAGCACTTAAACAAATAAAGGAAGCGAGTTTAGTTTTTATTATTATTACTGCCTAAGGCTTGCCTAATTGTTTAGGGGAACTCTTAGGGACATGCATCTTATTACTGATTCTAAGCGTGGTCACAACTTAAAATGAATGATTTGAAATCCTATAGGCATGCTTGCTAAATCGTGTTAACAAGGAGAGATTAAGCTACTTAAGTACTGGTTCAGAAGAGACTGATTTTAAAATTAGACTAGTTTCAATTTCCTCAAGCGATGGTATCTACCATTGTTGATTTTAAACCTCGTGGACATGATATCTAACATTGAGTGTGAATAGAAACGAACTTATTTACTTACTTTGGGAATCCCTATAGGCATGATTTCTACGAAAGGGATACTGATTTTAATGACATCTGATTTTAACCATTTAGATCCTAATAACATGGTATCTAAAATGTAGAAGTAAACATAACAACAGATCCTATAGACATGATTTCTATTGTGCAAAATTAAACATGCAGAATCTCAAGTTCGATAAGCATGATTTTCTAAGTTGCAGAATTACACATGCAGAATTTGCAAGTCGTATAGAGATGATATCTAAATACAAATTTGGGTATGCAGAATTAAACATAGTCCTATAGGCATATTTTCTACCCTTGACATGCATAATTACCCACCCTTTTTCACTATCCAAATCCACTGTTTATTACAAATTGTTACAAACCGAAAATACTAAATTACATCAGAACACTACATAAAAGATATATCCAGAGGAAGTCTGATTCTTGGTTCCTCCATGAGCTATGGAATAAACTACCTTAAGATGCCATTGCTTCAAATCCTTTCTCATACTTGAGTGTGTCAAAGTTCCTTAAAGGTTGCAAAAGGACCTCGGAGAGTGCTCACACCCAAGAAACATTAACAAGAATAAAGATGTATGCAGTGTGGAAATGCCAGCCCTTGTGTGTCCAAGTTCAGAGGGAGCTCATGGGTCCTAAGTCAAGGCTTACATAATAGGGGAAGACCTTAACTTCTAAGAAGATAATGAAGTGCTGGAATAGAGTTTAAAAACTGAGGGGGAAAAGGAAAGGGGTAAAGGGTGATAGGGAAATAGTAATTAGAAAAATACAGAGTTGATAACTTCATACAAAGGGGGGTCAGGGGTTGAGGATTCAAAGAGCCTATGTACTTAGGCAAACGTCAGCTTTAGGAATGTACAACAATAGAAGATGCTGGCATACCTATAAGCCAACCAGAACATTCAATAACTAGAGAAAAGATGGGGGTTATGATCCTAGGGGGATCAAGTTTGGGTCATGTACAACAATGTTCAATGTTGTCATGCCACAAACCAACCACAGATACCAAACATATTGGGGGTGGGGATTTGAGGTTCACAAGCCATGATAAGTAAATAACAATACCATTACTTCAGGACAGAAAAGGCAGAATACAACATGCTTAATAATGGAACTTATTCGGATACAAACAGGAGGCAAACAGGAATGAAAGAAACAGTAAAGAAACATGTTGTTGTTGGTGCTGAAAATTAATTAGAACATACCAGTCAAAGAAGCAAAGTGCAGTAAAGAAAGTAAACAGGACTCCAAAGTTTAGCTTTGGCTTTCAGCCGGCTAAGAAGACAGTAGCACAAGTAGCTATAAGCAAGAGAGAGTTTTTGATTGTAAGTGTGTGTTCAGAACTAAAAGTGTTCGTGTGTTTAAAGAAAAGAGGGTAGGGAATTTATAGTTTTGAAAAAAAGTGAAGAATAAGGTAATAAGTAAAGTTTTGGCACAAACATGAAAATAATCACAATCAGAATCAATTAACACAAGTAATTCCGTTTAATTAAGGAATCACTGCTTAATGGATACTAACAGGCTCATAATAAGGAAAGAAATCAATTTGTAGGTAAATTGGCAGTTGGCATAAAAGAAGCAGTAAAACAATTGAGTAAGTAATCAAGTCTAAGTACATGAATATTCTAATTTTGGGAGGGGATTCAGTAAGGCAAGACAATGAAAACAATCAATTAAATTTTAATAGACGAGTGAAATCAGAACTTCACAAAAGAAAGGTTTGAAATCACTCCAAGATGGAAGATCAGTCAAGAAGGAAATTCAACATATAAATAGTGTGCACAAACATTAGACATGCGAGGCCAAACTATGGCAAAGAGAAGTAGCATGCAATGACAACACAAAGTCAGCAAACCTTTGAAACATGATAGTCACACAGGTCGACTTCATTTGCTTAGTAATAGAGAAAAGAGAAAGTATTAGAAGCATGCAAAGGATCAAGTGAAAAGCCCTTCTGAAAAAGTATAGTCGAGTTGCAAGAAACCAGAATCACATAAAGAAATAGATGTTGAAACAAAAGAATTTCAAATAAAGTCGAGCAACTTCAAACAGATGAACTGCACAAGCATTTTCAGAAACTCGAATAGACCCCAAAGAAATTAGGGTTTTGAAACCAATCGAGTCTAGAGATGATGAACAAGTAAATCAAACAAATAAACATAAATGGACTAAGAAAACGCAATAGAAATTAGGGTTTTGAAACCAATCGAGTCTAGAGATGATGAACAAGTAAATCAAACAAATAAATAGTCCCAGAAACTCGAATAAACCCAAAAACTGGGGTTTTCAACACCAATCGAGCTCGAAGATAATAAAAAAGTAAATCAAACAAATAAACATAAATGGACTAAGAAAACTCAATAGAAATTAGGGTTTTTATCTTGCAAACTCAGAGAGGGGAACAATACGAGCAAACATAGCAGAACATGTTTAAAATTAGAGAAAGTTTCGAAATAACTTAACAAGAAAACCCTAATCGAAAAAGATGAAGAGTATTGAAAACAGATTTTTAAAAGAAACTTCGAGAAAAACATTTAGAAATTTAAAGCAAACATAGACCTAAAGCAGATCTAAAAGAAATCGAAAGAACCTTAGAGCTTAGGGTTTCAGAGGGACCCCAATACGAGAAAGGCCATGAAAGCCATTGATCTATGTAGAAGAGTAAAGGTCTGACTCGAACAACCATGGCTGACCGGAGAAACACCATAGATGACCGGAGAATAGCCATGAACTAAAATCAAACAAAGGCTAGACCAGATTTCTTCATGGTCTGGCCTTGAACCCATAAGAACAAACATAAAGGAGCCATGGAAGGCCTACATAAGTCTCTGATGTCCTTGGAAGACCATAGGTTAGGGTGGAGTGGGGTGGCGGCGACTAGGGTTTGAGGGTGGTGTAGAGAGGATTTGAGAGACGATGGGAATTCAGAGGCGGTGGATTAGGGAGAATGAAAAGGGTTGGGGGGGTGTTTGGGTTTAATTAGGAAAGGAGCAATAGTGGTCATTGATCATTCTGATCAACGGCCTGGATTGAACGGGAAAGTGAGGCGGGTTAATAGAATAGGGTCTGGTTTGGTTCAGATTGCGATTGGGTCGGGGTAATTGGGGTTCAAATTGGGTTCAATTGGGGTTCAATATTAGGCTATAATTGAAATAAAGTTTGGCTAGCATTTAAATAACCAGTTTTTCCTATTTGATTTATAAAAAATAATAAAATAATTTCTGTAAATAAATTAAAAGTACTAAAATGATTTATAGTACATAATTAATTATTTAAAAATACCATACCTAATTTTCTGAACATAAATGCAATTAAATCTTAAAAAGGCTAATATTGCAATTATATGCAATTTAACTTTAAAAAATACTAAATAAATTTGTAAAAATACACAAAATTTTCTTGGCTATATTTTAGCATAAATATGATGATAAACTAGATAAATTACCAAAATAATAATTTTGGAAGTAATTATTGAGATTTTTTGGATAACAAAGGCGAAAATAAATCAATTTAAATCTTTAAAAATTATAAAAAATAATAAAATACTTGGATATATATATATATATATATATATATATATATATATATATATATATATGCTATTTTGAAAGTATTTTATTATATATATATATATATATATATATATATATATGCTATTTTGAAAGTATTTTGCATATTGAAAAATATATAGGAAAAAATTGGATGTCAACACTGGGGAAGGTGCGACTGGAGCAGTAGGAGTGATAGAGGGTGACAGAGACTCAAAAACGGCGAAGGGTTCCATAGATGTGCTAGAGGTGGTTATAGATGAGGCATATAGATCAGAGGTTTTCTCAGCCATTGGGAGAGGTGGCGTGATGATAGGGCATATGGTGAAGAAAGGAAGAGAAGAGGGTTTTTAAATAGAGAGGATAATTATGAAGAAAAAAGAATAGGCACCGGTTTCGAAACGACGGTTGCCATGGAGAATTGTGATGTTTCAGAGGGAGATGGAACATTTGAATTGAAGGGACGTGACAGCCGGATCTAAAAAGTTGATGATATGGCAGTTGTTTTTATACCTTTTAAGATGTGTATTAAAGGATGCACAGAACTACTAACCTTTAGTACAAGGACCGGGTTCTTAAGAAACATTTTTTTCAAGCTCCCTCTTATTCTTTTTTTTTTAAATCCTCGTTTATCGGTCATGTACTACATCTACTACTTCTATGCTTAACATACGTGTCTACCTGCAATGGTATTTGAAGTAAGTTAGATAGAGCCAAAAAACACTTTACGCTAATTAGTTCTTAAAAATACGACCCAGCTCAGAAGGAATCAGGTTCTCAATTTGGCTTCAATAGTCCCAGCTTTACTCCGTTTCTTTCAAACTGTTCCTTACTTAGTGCCTTGGTGAAAATGTTTGCAATTTGATCTTTTGTGTTGCAGAACTTCATGCATATCAACCCTTTCTCCACATTATCTCTCATAAAATGATGCCTCACATAAATATGTTTGGTCCTTTTATGTTGAAATAGATTCTTTGCCATATTGAGTGCACTAGTGCTGTCACATAGGAGGGGTACACTCTTAGTGAAAACTCCAAAATCCTCCAGTTGTTACTTGATCCATAGAAGCTGAGCACAATAAGATATTGCAGCTACATATTCAGCTTCAGCTGTTTAAAGAGCCACTGAATTTTTCTTTCTTGTACCCCAAGGGATAAGACATGAGCCTAAGAAGTGAGCCATTCCAGAAGTGCTTTTTCTGTCCACAAGATAACCAGCATAGTTTGCATCAGCATATCCAATCAGATTAAAGTTGTCACCTGATGGATAATACAACACCAGGTCCTGCATTCCTTTAAGATATCTTAGTATTCTTTTAGCTGCCTTCAAGTTAGATTCCTTAGGATTTGATTGAAACCTTGCACATAGCCCGACGCTGAAAACAATATCAGGTCGACTGGCAGTGATACAGAGGAGATACCCAATGATGCCTCTATGCATAGTTTGATTCACAAGAGTTCCAGCTTCATCCATGTCCAGTCGAGTGGCAGTTGCAATGAGAGTGTCTATCACATTCGATGCTTCCATGTCAAACCTCTTCAGAAGTTCCCTAATATATTTTTGCTGACAAATGGAAGTACCCTTTGGCGACTGTTTTACTTGAAGACCCAAGAAGAAGATTAATTCTCCCATCATGCTCATTTCAAATTCACTTCCCACAAGTTTTGCAAACTCTTCACACGGTGAGTCAACCGTTGCCCCAAAAATGATATCATCAACATACACCTGAACAACGAGCAGGTTCCTTCCTCATTTCTTTAAGAAAAGAGTATTTTCAATTTCCCCTCTCTTAAAACCATTTTCTAAGAGAAATTTTGACAATCTTTCATACCAAGTTCAATGAGCCTGCTTTATCCCGTACAGAGCTTTGTCCAGCTTGAACACATATTCAGAGTGCTCATGATATTCAAACCTTGGTGGTTTCTTTACATAGACTTATTCCTTAAGGATTCCATTCAAAAATTCACTTTTGACATCTATTTAGAACAAGGTGAATTCCATATGAGATTCCAAAGCGATTAAATTTTTGATAGCTTCCATTGGGCCATTGGAACAAACATTTCATCATAGTCAATCCCTTCCTCATGACTGCAGACTTGGACAACTATCCTTGCCTTGTTTCTTGTGGTAATTCCATGTTCATCGAGCTTATTTCTGAACACCCACATGGTTCCTATAATGGTTATATCTGGGGATTTGGGTACCAGGTGCCACACACTATTTCTCTCAAACTTGTTCAGTTCTTCTTGTATGGAGGTAATCCAGTATGCATCTTTCAAAGCTTCCTTGATGTTTTTGGGTTCTATCTGGGAGAAAAAGGCTCAGAAGGCAAGTGAATTTCTTGATCTTGACCTGGTTTGTACTCCAGAGTCTAGAGGAGTGATGATGTTGTCTATAGGATGAGAGCTTTGGCATCTCCAATTAGACACCTGAGGTTCACTCTGAGAGGAGGGACGTATGTTTGGCTACTCTTCCTCTATCCTTCTTTCAGGTGCTAGTGGAGTTCCCTAAACTGCATCAATCAACCCTTTTTCAGCTTCTGTGGTCGTGATTGAGGTGCTTGGTTCTGTTGATGATGAGGCAGCATTGTCTTCATTTGGCTCCTTTACTTAACTGATCATGTCTGTCTTTCCGTTTGTCATGTTAATGAATTTACCAGGAACAAGTAAGGGTTCTCTATCTTGATCTTTCTCACCACTCTTCTCGCATGATGGATAAGATTCATCAAAGATAACATTGATACTCTCCTCAACACATTAAGTTCGCTTGTTATATATCTTGTAAGCCTTTCTTTGAGAAGAGTACCCAAGAAATATTCCTTCGTCACTTTTGGCATCGAATTTACCAAGCTGATCCTTTCCATTGTTGAGAACATAGCATTTGCATCCAAATATTCTAAGATGAGTCAGCTTGGGTTTTCTTCCATACAACAATTCATAAGCTATCTTATTCAGAAGTTATCTGATCATACACCTATTCAGTAAATAGCAGACAGTGTTGACAGCTTCAGCCCATAAATTTTTTGCAAGTCCACTGTCAATCAGCATTGTTCTTGCCATTTCCTCCAAAGTTATGTTCTTCCTTTGTACTAATGCATTTTTCTGGGGAGTTATGGGAGCTGAGAGTTGTGAGTGATTCCATTTTCATTTAGAATTCATCAAATTTGACATTGTCAATTTCTGTTCCATGATCTGATCTGATCTGATGCAAACAACTCTAGACTCCATCTTTACCTGGATTTTCTTCACAAAGGCGATAAATACCTCAAAAGTTTCATCTTTTTTTCTGAGAAACAGAGTCCATGTGAATCTAGGATAGTCCTCCTCTGCTTTGCACCTTCATAGGTCCACACAGATCCATATGCAGAAGCTCGAGCGGCTTTGAGGTGCTCACATCTCTTTTTGACTTAAAGGAGGACTTCACATGTTTTCCTCTAGCACAAGCTTCACAGACCTTTTGAGTCTTGAATTGTGACATAGGCAGACCATGGACCAGGTCCTTTTGAATTAGTTTCTTCAAAAGAGAAAAGCTTGCATGGCCCAATCTTCTGTGCCAAAGTTCAGCGTCATCATCAACAGCCTTCAGACAACTCAAATCACCATTCTGTAAAGATTCGAAATCAACAACATAGATTTTCTTGTATCATTTGGCCACCAGAACTATTTCACCGGTCACAAGGTCAGTACTGTACATATTTTGGACAAGAATTCCACCTTGTTTCCTTTATCACAAATTTGAGAAACACTTAGGAGACTGTACTTAAGCCCATTGACATAGTACACATTCTCAATAGAGTGAGTGAGTGACTTCCCAACTTTTCCAACTCTAAGAATGTACCCTTTTTTGCCATTACCAAAGGATACACTCCCTCCTTGCAGGGCTTTTAGTGAAAGAAAGTGTGTGGTGTTACAAGTCATGTGTTTTGAACACCCACTATCCATGAACCATTGTTGACCACTTCCTTTCAATGTTCCCTTCACAAAAGATTTAGGAGTTAGTTTTAGCAACCCAAACAAGTTTGGGTCCCTTGTAATAAGAAAGAGGATGAATAAGAGCTCTCTTGGTCCATGCAGGTAATGTGTATATTTTGTGAGTGGAACCTGGTTCCTCTTTTGTAGTGACGGTTTTAGCAGCCACTTTGTCTTTCTGTACTGGCTGATTCTTGGCTTGGGCACCTTCCTTGAAGAGCCCACTTTTCCCACATTGGGTATGAGATCAGTTATCAGATGCAGTGACACTCTTACCGTTAGGGTTGTGAGAAGTTTTCTCCCTTTGAAATCCTGCTCCCTGCCCCTTTTTACTATCATTTGTAAGTAAGGTAGTGGTAGCTTCGGAGGACCATTTCCACTTTAGAGACCTTTCAAGATCATTCATTATCTGTTTTAGATTTGCTTGAAGGAGCTCGTTTTTCTCAATTTCAGCACTCATCTTACGTCTCAAAGCTTTCACCTCATCTTCAAGCCTAAGGTATTCCTCACTTGCTATCTCCTTTCCTCCTACAGAACTTTTAGGTGGTTTGCAATTTCTACCAACAAATCATTCTTTTCTTTTCTAAGGGTTTCAATGATTTTCTTATGACCAATAACTGCAGCCACTAAGTCTTCTCTAGTGCATTAAGATTCTTCTAGTTCTAAGCTCAAGGAATCCCTATCCTCCGCAAGACTACAAAAGGCAAGAATTAAGACATCAGCTAAATACATGAGTTTTTTAGAGAATAGGACTTCAAATTTTCTGAATATCCCTGAAGCTTACCTCTTCGTTACCATTGTCTTCCTCATTATCTGATTGAGCCATCAAAGTAAGCATTGAGTCATATACAATCTCCTCGCCTTCAACTGCTATCATGGAACTATCATCAGTATTAGATTCATCTTGTTTTACTTGTGTAATTCCCTCATAATCTATTTGCAGAGCCTCCCATATTTCCTTAGCAGTGTTACATGTAGAGATTATGTCATACTCTTTAGGTCCCAAACCATATACCAGAATTTTCTTGGCACGAAAATCCTTTTCCACCGCTTTCTTGTCTGCTTCAGTGTATTATTTGCTGGTTTTTTTATTGAGAATGGAAATTCATTTAGTACCTTTTTTGGAAAAAATAGACCATCGCAGATGACATCCCAAAGCTCACAATCCTCATCCATGATGAAATCATCCATTCTAGTTTTCCACCACCAATAGTATTTTCCATCAAACTTGGGTGGATGGTATATTGATTTACCTTCTTCAAAATTGAGTGGAGCCTCTATGAGGATCCCTCCTAGGTGTAAGCCATATAGGAGGAACCTGCTCCGATACCAATTGTTAATTTGTATAGGTCCATTAAATCGTAGAGCACCTGGTCCTCTACAAGTTTCTGATGAGAACACTTTGTAAAGCAGCAAGTAAATGAGGCAGAGGATTTTTACGTGGAAAACTCCCACACAAGGGGATCAAAAAACCACGACCTACACTGTAGGCTTTTAACTTCACTAAATTCTAATCTTACCTATTACTAGCCACTTTACAATACTTCCAATTGCAAAGGATTTACTCAACTAACTTGTGGTACCTCTACCACAAGCCACTTTGTAACTCTATGATTACAAAGACTTTTCCTTATGACTAAATCTAGTCACAACATAAACTCATCGAGTTTATGAATTTACAAGAGAATTCCTAATCATTATGCTTCTTAGTAAGCAATTTAGGAGATATAGTAAGTACAATAACAAGGTTACAACTCAACTAGGACAACAACAATCAATCTTTTAGGAACTGGTCCGTAGTGGCATTCAACCTTGTTCTTCAAGCTTGAGAGGATGATTTCTCTTTTTTTGCTAAGTGATTGAATAAGAAACAGAACCCTTCAGTGATGTTTTTTTATAAAAACCCCTTTGGTACATCTTGATCACATCAATTGAAATGATGTGAGTACTTTGTTTGGTTAGAGAACGAGTGGGCTAACAATGTGGTACAGTGCGGCAGAAACAGTGCCGTCTGTCACTTCAATTCCAGCTGTGTCCAATTGACTCTATACTACTATATAGGAACCACATGGGCATTAGGTCCTTGTTTGGTTCTTAGCTCCTAAATCTGTAGTAGTTAATCTTTTACTGAAGTCCGTTAAAGTTTGCAGCACTTCAGGTTCCCTAAGTGATTCTGAGAAGTAAGTTTGTTAGATAAACAAAACATAAGGCAAGAGTGTTTAAGATCTATCACGTACTCTCGACATCAAAGAACCTGGGTTCTTACACCAAGGAACAAACCAAATAGAAATCATCGATGCCAGCCCCGACCGAGCCGGAAAAGCAGGGTGTGAGCGAGGATGGTGACTATGGAGTTCCTAGGTCTTTTATAGCCCCTACTAATTCCGATGCCACCAAATCAAGGGTCAAGGAACTAGAGCAAGTCATATTAATCGAGCGCCTAGTTGATCGTAAGGTATACCTGGGCATTGGGTCAAGTCCCGAGCTTAGGAAAAAACTCATTGGATTTCTTTTAGATAACATAGATAGTTTTGCTTGGTCCCACCTTGAATTGGAAGGGATCCCACCAGAAATAAATACTCACAAGCTAAGCCTGGATCCAAAGTTCCACCCGGTCAAACAGAAAACGCGGCCTCAATCTAAAGTTAAGCATGCATTTGTCAAAGAAAAGGAAGCAAAACTGCTTAAAGTATGATCCATTCGGGAAGTTAAGTACTCGGATTGGTTAGCAAATATAGTAGTAGTCCCTAAAAAGTGGAATAAATTGAGAATGTGTGTAGAATTCAAAGATTTGAACAAGGCATGCCCCAAGGACTCTTTTTCGTTGTCCAACATCTCTCGGTTGATCGGTGCGATGGCCTACCACGAGATCCTTAGCTTTCTCGATGCCTATTCGGGTACAACCAAATTCGGATGGACCCGAATGACCAAGAAAAGACATCTTTCATCGCTAAATACAAACACCTTATGTTATAACGTAACACTACCATTCGAACTTAAAAACGCTGGTGCGAGTTATCAACGCCTAGTAAATCGAATGTTCGAAGAATAAGCAGGAGTCCCGGGTTTCTTGCGTAAGTTTTGGACCACCCGGAGCAAAGTATAAATTGGTAGATTTTGCTGGTGTGCTTTGCGACCATGAAAAGGGTTTTGCGATCGCAAAGAAGGATTTTGGAAGGGTCAGTTGTTTGTTCTTCGCGAACGTGAAGAGGGCCACACGAACAAGATGGAAAACGTAGTTACTCTTCGCGAATGTGAGGAAGGAAGAGGAAGGAGGACTGGAAGGCTTAGGCCTTCGCGAACGCGACTGGGTGGACCACAGAGGCGGAGGTTTGGGGGCGGTTTGCATCGTAAAAGTGACATGGTCATCACAAACGCAATGAAGGATTTCTTGGTGGGGGCAACATAGCCTTCGAGATCACAATGGTTCTTCTGCGATAGCGAAGAAGAAAACCTAGGCACATGTGATTTTTAATACGGGACTTAGGCTTATTTAACCCTAATTTCTCTTGTTTTGGGCGATTTGGGAGATCTTTGAATGAACATTTTTATCAAATGCCTTTAGATAAGTTATTTCATCCTATTGTTAGTTAGATGTATGGATTAGCTGTGAAATTTAACATGTAAATTAGTAGAATTTTGGGAATTTATTGAAAAACCTAGAATTTTGTAAAAATGAGATTTGACCACAAAATTGGTTATGGAATTAGCTGTAAATTATATATTTGAGTTCCCGATGAAAAGGAATAGTTATCTTCGAAAATTTTCAAAATTCGAGCGCGCGAGCCCCAGGTTGACTTTTGTGGACTTTTCGAGTTGGCTTGGAAATCGATTGTAATAGTTGAATTATGAGTTTTGGAGCGTACATTGATTTCTTTATATGTCCTTTTGATAATTTTTGAGATGCTAGATGCCGATATGAGGTGATTAGTGTGGTGTGGGAGCCGAGTAATGGACTTGGAAGCAAGGTAAGTCTATTACCTAATCTTGTAAGATGGAATTATCCATGTAGATATTTTATTTGTTATGTGTTACATGTTATGGGTGATATTTACGTATGAGGCTACGAACATTCGTCCGTGAGCAAGATTATGTTTATGTCAAGTAGAGTTAGACCTACATTATGCATTAACTGTACTACTGAATTAAACTTGCTTATTTATTGAATTCATAACTAGACTAGAATTTACGTATTGACCGAGCCTCTTTGCCTTGGGTTTTGGAGGGATATTGATTAACTTAACAATTATTTTTTCTCTTGCAGTCCCATCCTAATGTTGCATATATGATTGAGAGTTCCATATCTTCTTGACCCGCACGTATCTTTACTGGTGGGAAACTTTCTCTAGACCTATGGTATCGGGTCGTACGCCTCGGAAATGCTATGAAATATAATTATGATCGGGCCATACGACCACGACAATTTTATGAAATCCATCTATGGAGGTGTCTGTACGACCTCGACAGTATTAACTAGAATTTGAGATTAGTGGAGTTTAACAGGGTGGAATTCACCACATTTCAGCTAGAGGGGGAGGCTCATAGATGTTGGCAGTTTTATGTTCTGAGTAGGCCAGCGGGTTCACCTCCCTTTACATGGGATTAGTTTACATACCTCTTCCTGGAGAAGTATATCCCAACTTCAAAGAGAGAGGTTTGTAGGGTCAGTTCCAGCGATTCTTGTAGGGTCAGATGTCTTTGACCGACTATGAGGCGAGATTCATTGAGTTATCCCTTCAAGCAGCTATCATACTCCCCACAGATGCAGAGAGAGTGTGGAGGTTTATTGGAGGCATGCACTATAGGATTCATGTTTCAATGGCTTTAGAGGTAGAGATGGGGACTCCTTACTACAAGGTTGTGGAGATTGCTTGGAGGATCGAGCATATCCTCAACTAGGGCATAGAGGTCATATAAAGGGATAAACAACCTCAGGATTTTGGTGGGTTCAGTAGTTCCCTGTCTGAGGGCAGAGTACAGTTGGTGAGGGGCCACCTATAAGGCTTATGTCTTCAGCACCACAGCCTATTCAGGGTGCTTCAACGCAACCATACTTCAGTTCTATTCCGGAGAGCACCTACCGTCCGCCATCTATTCAAGGTTCCTACAGTGGATACTTAGGCTATCTGGCCCAGATCCAGGGTCATCGATTTTATGCATCGAGATGTTGCATCGTGTATGAGGAGCTTGGTCATGTGAGGAGGCTTCATCCAAGGCTTCGGGGCAAGGTAGTGCAGCAGAGCTATAAGATCGTGATTACCATACCAGCTGCCGCATTGCCTATCCGCCTACCAGAGGCAGAGGGTAGGTAGCTAGGGTTCTCCCTAGATATGGAGGCCAATCAAGTAGCGCTTCAGCTAGATTCTATGACTTTCTAGCCAGAATAGACACAGTTTCCTCCGACGCCATGATCACATGTATTATTCATCCACTATAGAGATGCTTCGGTAGTATTTGATACAATGTCTACCTATTTTTATGTCTCTTATCTCATTTCTCTTATCGAGATGTATCTTGTGAGTCCTTGGCTGTTCTTGTATATGTGTCCATGCTAGTGGGTGATTCTATTTCTATAGATTGGGTTTAGCAATCCAGTGCAGCGACTTATTTTGGGTATGATACCATAGCGGATCTTCTATTGCTCGATATGATTGACTTCCAAGTTATCTTGGGCATGGACTGGTTGTCTCTGTACCATGTAATTCTCGACTACAATGGCAAGACTATTAACTTGCGATGCTAGAGTTTCCTAGCATGGAGTGGAGACATTCATCAAGTAGTACATATAGTCGATTTATTTATTTCCTAAAGGCAAGACATATGGTCGATAAAGGTTGTTTATCCTATCTGCCTCAAAGACTCCCATGATGGATTCAGTGCATGTGGTGCGGGAGTTTTTTGATTTATTTCCTGCTGACTTACCAGGCATATCACCAGATGGTGATATTGATTTCACATTAATTTTGCCCCAAGCACCCAACCTATCTCTATTATGCCTTATTGTATGACTCATGTGGAGTTGAGAGAGTTGAAGGAGGAGCATCAGGCCGAGTGTATCACCTTGGGAAGCACCGATACTATTTGTGAAGAAGAAGGATGGATTCATTCGAATGTGCATTGATAACCGCTAGTTGAATAAGGTGACCATCAAGAATAAGTATCTGTTGCCTCTTGTTGATTATTTATTCGATCGGCTTCAAGGTTCTAGGTTGATAACCGCCACTACAACATTTTAGGCATATGACCACCCCGAAAAAGTGTGGCCTAAACTAGCAAAAAGTATGGCCTTTGATCAAAGGCCACACTTTTTTATTTCAGCCAACGCTTTATTGGGGGTGGCCAAAACTAGCGTAACCTTTGACCTAAAGGCACGCTTTTTAACTGTTGTCTTACCGTCCACGCTTAAAAGCGTGGCCTATTAGATAACAAAGACAACGCTTATTACATCCCATATGGGAATACTTTTATACCTTACAGCTTCACCGAGAAAGCATGGCCTTTGTTAACTTATAGGCTACACTAGTTAAGTGTGGCTTCTAAATGGACACTTACAAAACATAGCCTACAAACATATGGCCACACTACTAAAGCGTGGCAATTTGACTAGAGTATATAATTTATATTTTAATTATTTTTAAAATTTACATTTTGCATAATACTCTGTAAGTACAGTTATTTCAAACATATGCTTTATTATCATATATTTTAATGATATAAAGAACTAAATTAGCTAATAAGTACCAAAAAAATCAAATGAATAGACATACTAATAAAACAATGAGTCAAATTGCCAATTAATAGTAAACTTTACAAAAGTGAATATATTCATATAATATCATGAATATTAGACATCCTAGTTATCCAAAAAATCTTCGCATTCACATTAAGATCAAATTGACTTTCCGCCACCATTTCCAGTTGCATCACCCACATTCACCTACACATAAAACAAATTATAATTAGATAGAAACTAAACTTTGATCATTCGTCAAGAAGAACAAAGACTAGGATAACATATAGTAGCACCATATTTTGGATATTTTTCAGTCGCATATTAGTAAACTAGATGTGTGTTGCTCAGGCTGAGCCGGGGCCCGACATATTGGTCCATGAAATATAAAATATATTGATATATTTTATTTTTACTTAATAAAAATAAAAGAAACCATGTAAATCTAAATAGGTCAAAGCAATACAAGAACGTTGAAAAGTAACAAAGAAATGCTAGAAACATGAGATTTGCTTGAGGGAATGTGCACCGGTAAACAGATGAAGCACCAAAGTATTACACCATGTTATGTCCAATTTAAATTGCACAATCCAAAACCATATATATCAGTGACTCTAATCTGTCACCCAAGACAGGCTCGTTCTCTTGGGAAACTTGAGAAGTCTAAAGAAAAGATAAAAAAGTTGAAGGTAAGTATTGGATTTCCTAAATGAAATATGGTTTTATTGTTTTTTAACTTTGAAGATTCTTCAGTGTACGGCTATCTATAGACCAGGGTCCAAGAACTTGAGACGGCACTTGAAAGAAAATAAAAAAATAATGAAAATTTGAGAACTTTGAGAGCTGCCAAGAAAAACTTTGAGTTGTATCAAGGAAGCAAAGAACCCAAAGTTGACCGAAGTTCATATGAGAATTAGAATAAGGCACCTGCTGCAACAGAAGTAGATTTATGCATAGTCACTGGCTCATGCGATGATTTATCTAGAACAAGGAGAAAAAAAAGTATAAGTCTAAGGAAAAGAGTATACAAAACACGGCAGAAGATATTATAACTGGTGGAAGTCAAGTTTAGGGATCAGAAAATAAGGATGGAATCTCGGGTTCAAGGAATTCCCCTATTATTATTCTTGACGATGATACTGATATTCCGCTTCTAGATGACGTTACTCAACTTATTGCTCTTCTTTTACTCACTTGGTGGAGATTTAAGTTCATTTGGTGAAAAGAAAATTAGTCAACAAATACTTGATTCCTCTAACACAGAGAGAAAATCCCAGGATATACCTGCTTTTCTGGTGGATTATTAGGTCCTGATGGGACTTACTGGCACTTGATAAAATGGTGCAAGAAGGTTAAGGATAAGAGATCTAGATCACTGTCTTGAGGACTGCAAGGATCAGGTGTGACTGTTGTTAATTTGATTGTCGTAGGAGCTGACGGTAGAGGCGGTTGGATCAAAGTTTTGCGATCAATGAATCCGGGATCATTGGCAGCTCTTAACACCTTTATTTGCTTATAAATAATACCTGTTCAGTTGCTGCTCCTACCTTTCAGTTACAGTTACTAAGCAAACTTAACTTCATGTATATTACATATATGGCACAACTAGCAAATGGAAGCACAATCAAAGTTATACTTGTACTTACTAGTATTTATGGAACTCTTCCCATAGTTGTATGAAGTAGCTTATGTATCTACTTGATTAATTGTTTATGAAACTATTTTAAAAGACTAAAGCTATAAAAGTGAAGGCTTATTTGTTTATTTTCTCAGCAGGACAAAAATGAGAGTGTCCTCATTCAAGAGATACAAATATGACATGAAATCAAGTAGTTTCCAGTCTAAAGGATGCTTGCATATAGATAGCTTCTTCAGAAGAGCCAGTAGATAGTCTTATAATCTATAGCAATTGATCAAATCAAATTTGTATCAGACACTTGTATCACAGGAGGAGAACCACAATAATGCTTACCATATATCCGACAATATTACAGAGAAAGATCACAGGGATATCAAAACATATTTCAATAAAATATTTACCTTTTGAGAAGATTCATTAAGTAGGTTGGGCACAAGTTATTCCGAAGCAGTTATAAGTGGCTATATGTACCAATGAGGACGCTCATAAAAGATAAAACAAATGAAAGAACATTATGATTTGTTAAGGAACAAAAGGGTCTCATAATGCAGTTCAATTTCTTGGATTCATATAATTCACTTCATCAAGCATGAAAGCAATAACTTATCGAATATAAATGGTTGTCTTAGGTCTAATGGAGCAATCGAGTGAAATAAAAGAAGATTCAACGACAAAATCTAACCTAGCAGATATTAAATAGACACAAATTAGAAACAAGAAAAGAGAGATAATTTTAGCTTCATTACACACTCTTAGCGAAGTGCCATTTTCCTTCTCTTTTCTTTGGGCAAGAGTTTAATGTGCTAGTGAATTACTTTATCATATAAGTAGTCCGGCAGCAGAAGCTCCAACTATAATTTATTGTTAGTACCTATGGCAATATTGAAAATATAAATGAAAAACTCTAGGTAGTAGACTGGATGAATTAAGCCATTGACATGTGAAGATGAAAAAATAAGCTAACCTTTTATTCCTCTTTTGTTCTATAACAAGTAAAATATGAATAACTTACCACAGTATCTCTGTAAGCAACATGAACATCAAATATGAAGCTTCAAAGCTGTAAATTATAGTCTAAATCCATGTGAAATGAGATGTCCATATAGTTACTAATATAAGAAAAGATGTAACAAATATTAGACGCAAAAATGATAAGTTTATTTTTTTCCCTTTTATTATCATGAACCTAGTTTACAATTTTTTAGCAGTGAAATCAAAATTAGCTTAAAATAACCAGCTAGAACTTAATTCAGTTATCATCAAAGCAGAAGTGCTTCAGGTGGCAAATCTTCCAACTATAATTTCACACATATATATGCTTACATATTCATCACACAAATGCGCAGATAAAATACTAAAAAAGAAGTTTCTATAAATTGAAACCTGTTATACATTCTCTCTTCTGGTGAACATAAAATTTCAAGAATTTACTAATGGCATCAAATGATGTACTCTTTATCTTACTCGCCTAGGCTTCCATCAACCTCATTTCCCCTACTACAAGCTCATCTAATCCCTTTTTCCCCGTTAACAAATTGAGTAGTTATAGTAAGTCATTTTGCCAACTTCAATATAGATCGTAAGTAATAATTGACATTACATAAATGCATTACTGACCTTGCGAAATTCTAAAAAAGTATGCAAAGAATAAAAGTCATATTTTTCATAAGTGTCGAATAAATATTACCAATGCCACGCGTACTCTTGCAAAATTAATAGATCCTATCTGATGCCTCTACTTTTTTTTTCTTCTTGTTTTCAGAATTTTTATTGTACTTGGCCTAGGACCAAAAGAAGTTTACTAATTAATAAATCAAAAAGGAAAAAGAATATAATGCAACAATATGTTCAAGAGTAGAAATGCACAGTATAATCTTACTTGGACATCTGAATGTGAAGAAATACAGAAAATGCAGAACATTCTACAGAAATGCAAAAAAAAAAAACTATGCAGAAATACAGAATCACAGTGCAAAAATGCATAAATTGTAGAAATGCAGTGCAGAAATGCAAAAATACTATGCAGAAAGCAGAGAATGCTAAAACGATGTGCAGAAACGCATAAATTGCTGGAATGCTATGCAAAAATGTAGAAACACTATGCAGAATTGCAGAAATTGCCGAAACACAGTGCAGAAATGCAGAAAAACTGTGTAGAAACGCGAAAATACTGTCCACATATGCAAAAATTTCTGAAACGCATGAATCAAGGAAAATAAAAATTATTATACACATGATGTTCCCATCCTATGATGCCATTCATGTGAACTAAAAAACACCCATGAAATAATAAGTTGATTTAACACTTGAAAACCCTAATATAAAGAACAATCAAAGACACAATTAAAGCCTAATGAAGAAAAAATTTGGCAAACCAATCGAAGGCCACTATCAGCAAACCATTCCAACAAACAAATAGTAAGGTTTCCTTGTTTTGTCAATTTTGTTGGAGTATCAATAACTCTATTTAACTTTCAATAGAAACTAATCAAATCAGTATTTTGCCTTCGCGTTTCGATTCCAGCATTTTTCTTAATTAGGCGTAGACTTGGAGTCCAGTCCAAGCGACAACGACACAGTAACAAAATACCCATAAGAATCAAAGGGGTTTAAGTTGTAGAGGTGTGAGCACGTGATTTTTGTCACGCTTAATTTACTCCTATAAATTCATTATAATTAGAATTTTTTCTTTTATTATTGAAATTTTTAGGAATTAATTGCATGATTTGTTTGCATTTTTGTGTGCATTTTTAGTTTCTATAATTCATTAAAAAATACAAAAATAGTATGTTTGTATTTAGAATTCGATTTTATATCAAAATAAGAGAAAAATAATAAAAATAATCCTTTTACCATGTTTTAATTTTATATTTTACATTTTTAGTTTAATCTTCTTTTAAGTTAGGAATTAGCAATTTTGAAAATTAATTAGCATAATTTTAGATTTGATTTGGGTCTTTTATTGTACATAATAAAATCAGAAAATTAAAAATAATAATAAACAAAATACAAAAAGAAATACAAAAAATACAAATAAAGAAAAGCCAAGAAGAAAAGAAAACAAGTGCAAAAAATGAAATAAAGAAGTTAGCAGGCTAATTTTTGGGCCATCTGGCCAGCCTAATTGAATACCTCACCCGGTCCAATTGATTAAAATCTAAAACGACATCGTTCCGTTCCCGTTTAATCTGGACCGTTCATCTCCATTATCCAACCGTCCCTACTGATCCCCCCTTTAGCAAAACGACGTCGTTTTAGTATCCTTCATCTGGGCCGTCCATACCCCTCAATCCAACGGCCACAACTGACCTATGCATTCATATATGATCGTCTGAAGAATCTCAGAACCCTAAAGACCGGATTCATCCTCCTCGTACCTTCTTCTATAATGCCACCGCCGGCAAACGTCGCCGTCTCTAATCCGTCAAAAAATAACACAACAAATTCCCCATGAACTCCCCTTTCTAACCCCCACAATGTTTTCCTTCGAATCATAGACAATCAAGTCGAATATTGATTTTAAAATTTTCTGGCCACGACATCAGTTACACCAACGACCACCAAAATTACACCCTAACACCGCCTATGTCTCCTCATTTCAAATCTACCCTTCTTTCCCTTCGAATCAACCTCAAAGGCTTCGAATCTTAATTCGAAGTTGATGAACCTTAGCCGCCGCCCTCGAATCCCAGTGGCGGCGCCGCCTCTTTTTCACACCAAATTAATACCAGATGACCGTCGTCCTTCCCTCATCACTAATACCTGCCCAGAATCCTTCGAATCCAAGTAGAAGGCCTCGAATGTCAGATCTAGGGTTTTGAAATCAAATCTGTTTGGGAGCTTTAAGTATTCGATTGATTTTAGATTAAAGTTTTGTGTTTATTTCTAACCAAATAAACATATAACATTAATTTAAAATCAAATTTGAAGCCAATCCAGTGGAAGGCTTATATCAGTAAGTTCTTTCTTTTACTTTTTTTCTTTGTTTATTTTTCTTTTTTTAAATCTCATAATTGCTAATTTCTATTTTTATTTAGTCTTGGTCAGTATGTGGTACTTGATTTACCTTTTTGATTGTTTGTTTGACTTTAGTTTGTCTTGATTAATTTGATTAGTAGTATTATTTTTAGGATTGGTTAGGTCTTTGATCTTTGTTACGCTTGATTATTGTAAGATACCAGTTTAACTTTTTGCTTTAATAGCTTTTATTTGACTTCGTTTGGACTGGACTGATCTTAATCCATTGTTTGGTATTTCTATGGTGGTTGCTATCTGTTTTAAATGGTTTTCATTAATTCAATAGTTAATCTTAATTAGTTATTAGGTTCAGCTTAGGCTAATATGTTATGGATATAGCTGATTTAGACTCGTTAGGATTAAACCATAGTTAAGATTTTGTTTGGGTTTGGTTAGTAATTCCAGGGGTAGTTTGGACATAGAAAAGGGTAGTTTTGTTAAGAATAGTAATTTCAAAATGAAAGGAAGGGTAGCATAGGTATTGTATGGTTAGAAGAACATCCAAGGGCCTTCTAGAATAGGACTGAAGTGTAGATTTTAGCAAACTTAGGGTAGTAGCTTGGGAAACAAGTTAGAAATTGAAGGTTTAATAGGTAAAATATTAAATTAAAAGAGAAAAAAATGTGTGAAAACTTCCAGAATATTCTGCCCCACTCCTTGCCTATAAAAGGCACCCCTAATGCCTTCTTTAACAAGTTTAGACCCTCTGAAAATTACAAATCCCTTCCAGCTTTGAAGTCCCCATAAAAATCCCCTTCTTAAAGTCTAAAATTCATATTTGAATCTCAATACTCAAAAGGTTCAAATATGAAATCATATATATTTAGAAACATTCTCCTTAGATCTTAAGTACTGCAGAAAAATCCAAAAACATACAAAAACAGCTGAAAATTTTCAAAAAAAAAACATCCTATTTCATGGAATGATTTCAAATTTTTAGCTATTGGATCACATTTCCAGCCCTTGTTTGCTACTAGAAGTTCAGGGGTTTACTAGATGATTTCAAGTGGTTGTAAGTCTAATTCAACTGGTTTTGGTGAAGTTTTGATGCTGTTGAAAGTGTAGAGTGATACTGGTGTTATTTTGTTCATCCTGGTGCTGTGTCTGGTTGTTATATTAGTCTCATTTTGGTTTTAAAAGATCGTTTAGGACTTCTGGTTCATTTCTGGGTTGAAGTTGTGTGATTATTGCTATGTGAACTCCTGTTGTTGTTGCTTTACTTTACTGATTCTCAATACCTGCACTTGTTCCTTTTTCCAGGTACTCATTGACCCTATACAATTGTGAAGATCCAATCTAGGATTGCTGAAGTTTATGAAATGATAAAATATTATCAAGTTTGATCTAGAAGCTTCCAGCTCTTCAGTTTAGTTTAAAAACATAGAATAGTTTTGTTTCTTCTAACAATACATGGATTTGTACTTAATTAGACTGCCGGACTCTTTGAAATTGCATGAATGATTTTCTATTATATTAGTTTAGAATTGTTTTGTAATTAATCAGATCATTTAGAGTCATACTCATGTATCAGATTTTCACGTTGATTCACGTACTAGTTTTGATTTGAACTTGCAATTTTGATTCATATCTTATCACATGCTGAATCACTTAGTTCGTTTAAGTAGTAACCCACAGGCAGTCTAGTGGTATTCGATACTTTAAGTATAATTTTGAATTAATTGTTATTTAAAGTCAAGAGGGATCTTGTTAATTAAAGAGCTCATTTGCTTTACAAAAATAGTTAGGATCAATAATGAGGCTAGATAACAAGGCCACTCTTTGGGCCCGTTGACAGGCCCAACGTTTGGCCAACTAATAGTCCTGAAGGTTGCTGACCTGCTTTTGCTTCATTTTGGGATTGGGCTCACTTTGAGCCCAAAGCTTATTTGTTTCATAGATAAAGATTACACAGCTCATGTGACTGAACTGTTCTCATGTTCAGGCCAATTTGTAGGCCCAAAAATTGTTCCAAATCAAAACCTCTCTAAAAATTATATTAGGAATACGAGGTATTAATTCGCAAGTATAAGTTCGGATTTCGAATTAGGTAGCGGGTTCAAACTAAAAGGGGCTTCCCTTTTGTTTGAATTCGGACTTGAATTCGAGGCCCGAATTTATAAATGTAAATTAATTGACCTTTTAGAGACAAATAAAATAAATAGAAATCGTAGTCACTTTAAGTTGGCCTTTAAATAATAAAATGAGATGAGCCTCGCCGAACAAAACCCAAAAATTGCAGGCCCCTCATTAATTACTTAATTAAAAATTACTTAGAACTTGGGCGTGCCGTTTAGCGAATTTCACGGCCTCCCACAAAGTTTAAAAGACGTTAGTCACTTTAGGCGCTGTTTTAATAATCTTACCTTCCTAAATACGGGTGTGCATTTCATGCAACCCAAATCCAAATCCAAAAACGTTGAATAAGAATGTGTCGAGGATCCGGGTGCATTTTATGTGACGTGATCCGAAAACACGTTTTTAAACGACGTTCACTTTCGTAAAAAAATAATTAAAAGCGGTAAATAATTATAAAATTGCACTATAGGTTGGAGCATGTAAAAATTAGATTTTTAGCCATTTATAATAATTTAAGCGACCGTACTAGAACCACGGGATCCGGGGGTGCCTAACACCTTCCCTCGAGTCAAAAGAATTCCTTACACAGAATTTCTGGTTCGCAGACTCCAATTGGGAAGTCGACAATTTTTCTCGATTTGGGATTAAATTAAACCGGTGACTTGGGACACCAAAAACCAATCCTATCCCAAGTGGCGACTCTAAAAATAAATAAATAATCTCAATTCGAATAATGTCACTTTAAATGGAAAAACTCCCTTATACATTTATCCTTTGGGATAGGTGTGTAAAAAGGAGGTGTGACAGCTCTGGCGACTCTGCTGGGGACACGAACCCAGAATTTTGGTTCAGGGTTCAAGAATTCGAGCTTAGTACAATTATTATATTTGGCTTTTATCTGATTTTTCTATATGCTTCCATGCTATATGTGCTAAACGTTTACCGCTTTGATATTTGTTAAAACTGTATATATAAACTGTCGTGAATCCCTTCCTCTTTCTGAGTCTTCTACATCATGGAGAAGGGTGCACTTCGTGTAGCCTCTCTTCTGTTTAGAGTCTTTTCCAATTTAGAACGAGGTTTGGATAAGTTGCTAAGCCGGCGGAGCTTCTATATCCCCGGTACGCTGCCTCCCCCTCGGCCCGAGTTGTCCGCTCGGGTAAACCAGGTCTAGACCAATAAACCTAGGGTTAAACCTAGAAGAACAATAAACTCATGTCGGATCCCTAGTAGGACGTTTATTTGCATCATGTGCATCTGATTTAGGGGACTCAACACAGGGGTTGGGTCCGTCTATGACAGGTGACCTGAAATGAAAATGACCATCCTGATGCATCTTACGTGCTATTTGTGCATTTATTTGTTCGGTCTTGCATGTTGATCGGCTTGTATATAATGAGCAAAAATTGAGAAAATAGCAGTGTTAGGACTAAGTGAGGGTAACCATTTGCTGTGAAAAAACCAATGGCTAACTAGTACCGAAATACTACCGGATTTTTGAAAATAAAAAAAAAAGAGAAAATATTTGAAAAAATAGAAAGAAAATTATTGTTCAAAAATAGTTTTGATTTCGGTAAATTTGCCCAAACTACGCGGGTCTGATTCTCACCGGATGTGAGATACGTAGGCAAACCTCATCGGTTTCGGCCCCCAATTTTCGAAAATCCAAAAAAAAATTCGTTTACTTCCTTCTCAAAATCAAAGAAATACAAAAATATTTTCATTCTTCTTTCAAAAATTGAAAAGAAAATTCAAGGTGCAAAAATATTTTCTTTTTTCTTTCCAAAAATCCAAAAATATTTTTCTTTATTTCTTTTTACAGAAAAGTCTTTCTTTGAGACCCCAATTGTCAAAAATCCAAAAATATTTTCCTTTAGTTTCTTCTTTAAAAAATCTTTCCTTAGAAAATTCAACAAAAAAATGGTTTCATTCTTCCTAATGTATTTCATTCGAAAAAAGAAAATCAATAAAAATCACAACCAAAAAGTACGGGTTTCCTTCATTTTGAAGTATTTTTCCAAAAAAAAAAACAAGAAAAATCAGAAAAATAAAAATCCAAAAATACTTTTTTCTTCTTTAAGAGGCAACATTCAAAATAAAAAAAAAATATTTGTTCTTCCTTAGAAAAAGAGAAAACAAATGAAAATTCAAACAAAAAATATTTTCTTTTGAAATTCCCAAAGTTCCAAAAAAAATTTAAATCAAAAATCCAAAAAAAACAAAAATAAAATCCCTTTTTTCTTTTAAAGCATTTTTTTTTAGAAAATTACAAAAGAAAAACAAAATCAAAAAATATTTTTTCTTTTGCCTTAAAGCTTGCTTGGTTTGAGTTTTATAAAAACAGGGGGAGTTAGTTTACTCAATTCCTAATCTGACCGAACTACGCTGGTTTGATTCTCACCGGATGTGAGATACGTAGGCAACCCTCATCGGATCCAACCTCCCTTTTGCAAAAATAGTCCAAAAATACCAAAATTTTAATTTTTGTCGAAATAAGTCGGGTGATGCCATTCTTGTTTTAAAATTAGCCGAATGTCCCCAAAAAGGACGCTGTAAGGCTGTTTTTGTAAGAACAGCCACCCTGAGTCATTTTTAAATGGTTTGCAGGCACAACCATAAAATCTCCCTACCAGAAGTGCTGAAAGGCCGTATCTGCAAGACCGAGTCTGTGTGCTTAAATTAAATTTTGACAAAATAGCCACTTTTTCCTTTTAGGTCAAAAATAAATCATTAAAATACTCCTTAGATGTCTTTCTTTCATAAATAAACAAAAATAAATTTTGAAAATTGAGTCCGAAAACTATTTTTGCTCAAAAATCCAAAATATTTTCATAAAAATCCCTTTTCCGAAAATTAAGAGGCAACTTTCAAAATCCAAAAAATATATCTTTCTTTCGTGCTAGAAAAAGAGAAAAAAAAATGAAAACAAAAATATTTCTTTACTTATAAAATTTCCAAAGTTTTAATAAAAAGAAAAAGAATTTTTAGAAGTCTTTTTTAAAAAAAAACAAAAAGAAAAATCAAAAATCAAAATCAAAATATTTCCCTTAAAGCATTTCTTTCAAAATTTCAAAAAAAAAGAGTTAGCTTATTTACCTTATTTTTGCATTTATTTTCAAGAATTACGCTTGGTCTGATTCATGCGGGGCCATGATACGTAGGCAATCTACATAATATTCGACCGTAATCCTAAGACAAAGAGAAAAAGAGAAATATGAGGGAAATAAATAAAGGGAAAACCAGGAAAAGAAACACAAAGAAAGAAAATAAGGCATCGAGAGAAAAAACAATGGCCAAAGAAAAAAAGAGAGAGAAAACAAAGGAAGAAAATAAGGCATTGAGAGAAAAAACCATGGCCAAAGAAAAAAAAAAGCAGAAAATGGAAAAGAAGGAAAAGCTGGGATGACGCATGCAACCGAAGCAAACATGTAGATATTCATTTAATTGTATAGGTGCATCACACTCCAATGTGCAGTTACCTATCTATTATTTATTTCGTACTAACCATTGTTGCTGTCATACCAGCTTAGCTTTTTAGAAACAGTGGTTGGTTTGTGGTAAGCTGGCCTCGCATCGATGCTTCACCAGATCAAAAGGAAATACAGAAATGTCATCTGAAATGACTCTGCATGCAATCCCCATACCCGAAGATAACCCCATCTTGGGGGTCCCGGCCTCTGAATCCCTTACAGCTGAAGAAAATCGGATATTGTGCCTACGTCTGATGGAATATGATGTCCTCCATGGGTAAGTCTTTCGCAGAGGCAATTAAAATCGGAGAAATGGTAGAAAATGGGCTAAAAACGGGCAAAATCTTGAGCCAGTCAGCCATAAAAGCAACCTCCCAAGCCATCCAAGGCGGGTCTGGGGGAATGGCCAAAGGCAAGAAGAAAGAAGAAACAGTGATGGCAGCATCGGGAGGAAGAAGATACCAGGCTCCTAGGCCCGTGTTATCTGAAAGAACCCCTCAACACTACTAACTTCATGCTGATATGGCCAATGCTCCCCCACCTTATGCGGTAATGAATGCTCAACCTTTCGGCCGACCGCAACCACAAGCTAACCGAAATCCACCTAGACGACCAAATTTTACTCTGATTAGTGAACCCTACTCCACTTTGTTCCCGAAGCTCGTCTAGATGAACCTACTACAGCCTATCCCCTAAAACAGGAAGAACCCAAAATCTCCAGCCTATCAACGGGGTGTCTGTTGTGCCTATCATTCAGGGGTTGAAGGGCATAGTACTAACAACTGTTGGACATTGAAGAAAGCTGTAGAAGATTTGATCGAACAAGGAAAAATAGTGTTGAGGGATGAAGAAGCCCTGAATGTTACTAATAACCCTTTGCCTGCTCACAACAATGGGCCATTAATCGGGATGATTTGTGAAGATAGGGAGTTGGATCCAACCTTAAAAGCTATAATTTTTATCGCTAATGCGAAAAGAAAGCCAAAGGTGGCCTCAAAGCAAGAGGAAGGGGAAAAGAAGAGCAAAATCACCAAGACAAAACCAGAAAAGAAAATTGATTTGAAAAAGGAATACAAATGTACGTACCCAAGCAATCCTATATGGTGCAAGGGACAATCAAACCACCTCGGCTGAGTGAGCTAGTGGTTATTGGACGCGTACCATAGAAGCCTATGACGAACCCTATTGCGGTACCATGGAATTATCATCAGACGGGTAAAGAGATCTTTGGAGAGCTACTAGAAATCCCCCCTTTTGAGAAATATTCAAATGCAGAGGAGATAAACAATTCCACCAGAAGGCGTTTCCCGCCTAAGAAGCATGTGAGTGCTGAGGAAGCAGAAGTGTTCTTTCAAAAAATAAAAATGGCCGATTATGAGGTGGTACATTTGTATGAAACTTTTGTCAAGCCTAAGTACAGTAAAGAGGAAGATGATGAGGTTTTCACGGCTGAAGAAAGTGAGGAAATACGTGGGGCATTGAGGAAAATGCTCTACGAAGCCCACATGGTCTAGCCGGGAGAGGGCATTAGCACCGCTGAGGTGTTATACATGGGACCAAGCGCCAAGCTTCAAAACTAGAAGGCTATGCCATTCCCGATCAGGCGGGAGTCCCGGTAGACCCGTCCTACTACTTTTTCTGCATCCCGAGTTATTCTAGGGTGTAACTCGGATGTTTCCTGTAGTTTCTTGTCTTTAAATTCCTGAATGTGAACCCTATTATCTTCAAAATTCCAAGAAATGAGATTAATATTTCATCGTTCATTTTTCTTTATCCTTTCTGATTTTGCTATTCTTCTCCTTCATTTCTTCTCTTTAGCTCTAATAATGCAACTTTAAATAACATGACATGCCTGCGGACTTCAAGCCTAGATCCCAAAATGCTTTCAGATTTTCGAAATAATGAATCAAGAGTCAAAATGCAAAGAAGGTAACCTTGAGGAAATAAAACAAAGAATTGGAACAATTGAAGGAAAATTGGTTCGCGGTTTGGAAAGGTCCATTACAACAAAAGAGCGTGTTGTACTTAGGGCACATCCGGGCAGTTGTACCAACGAAGAATAGCCCGCGCCTACAACAAGAAGGTGCGTCCCAGGAATTTTGAAGTGGGACAACTCGTGTTAAGACGCATTTTCCCTCATCACCAGGAATCAAAAGGAAAATTTGCTCCTAATTGGAAGGGTCCATACATAATCCGAAAAATATTGCCAAGAGGAGCATTGTATCTGGGAGACATCGAAGGAAATGATCCTGAAGCAACAGTCAATGCAGACACAGTAAAAAGGTACTATGTCTAGGCCTCCTAAGGTGATGGCTTTTTGTGTAATTGAGATGACGAAGGCTTTCCTTCCCGCTACCCCAAACACTATCAATCCTTCGTAAACCCTTTGAGTCGGTTACGCTTCTTTGTTCACCCTCTTTGGAACCCGGAAGTACAAAAAAGAAAAAGAAAAGGGAAAGAAAAGAAAATACGAAGAAAAGAAAAGAAAAGAAAAGGAAAAAAGAAAAGATAAGAAAAGATAAGAAAAGAAAAGAAAAAAAAGAGAAGAAAAGAAGAGAAAGGATAAACAAAAAAAAAATTATGGCTTGAACTACGTTTGACTTGATCTCGAAAGAGTACGTAGGCAGCCTCTCCCTGAGGTTCAGTCACACCAAAATAAAAATTCTAATTTTTTCCCAAAAATTGAAACTGGAGCAGATGATATGATGGTTAGACTATGAATCCCCCAAAACGGTTCCAAAGCTGTAGTTCCGCCATAAATCCTTTTTATCCCAAAACCTGGTCCAAGTCCTTCTGATTAATTGGCAAAGGCATGGAAGTGGAAAACGTCATCGTCGGAATCTGATACAACTCAAATTGAGAGAAATAAAATGAGAGAGTCTTATTGGAGAAAACCTTCGGGCACCATAAGGCGATGGTGAGTAGAGAAATTGAAAACGAGAGAGTCTGCTTAGTGAAAACTCGCCAAGAGCACTATCGGGCGACGGTGAGAAGAGAAATGAGAGAGGTCGATTGGCGAAAACCCGCAAAGGGCGTTGTTGACCAAAAAGAAGACATCTCATCACTAAAAGAGTCCCGGCAAGGTTCCCTGGTTTTGAAATGCGGATCAATGGGTCGGGCGTCCAGTCCAAGAAGCATGTCATGTCATTTGAAGCCAGCATGCACCCTAGATAAGTCCTTCTTTTCCCCGAAAGGGACGCTTCTCTTTAAACTCATCTGCTCACTTTTTGTATATTTGAATCCCTTTCGGTTTAACTCATATTCCGGAATTACTACAAAGAATGGTGGCAGGATTGTTTCTATCGGGCTCCGCCTGGTCAAAGTCGAAGAAAATGCCCAGCCTCAGCGAGTGCATCTGGCCTTCCCGTCTGACCATAGTGGTTGATGATTTCGAAGAAAAGACACAAAAAGAAGGAAAATCAAAGGTCCCAAAGGCAGAATAAAGTGAAAAGGCCAGAGCCCACACGGGCAAAGTCATAATGAAATCCTGAGAGCTGAACCCGGTTGGTTTGAAAAGAGATTCACCCTCAAGGACAAGAAGCAGCAAAGTTCTCAACGGAAAGGGGGCCGTGATCAAGAAATTGGGATGATCAAGGCCACAAAACCAACCACCGTTTCAAACTAATAAGCTATTTTTTGTTGAAAACAGGTTCCATTCAGAGCAACCGTGCAAGAAGCAGGTGCAACCCAAAAAGAAATAAATGCGCAAGCACTGAAACAACTTTGCAGCAGGAAAGCGACAGAAAGGGAAGTTTCCCGAAATTCTTTCATGCGTTTTGCTAACTAAAAGAAGAAAAAAAAAAGGAGAAGAAAAGAAGAGGAAAAATGAATATGAAAACCCAAAAGAAAAACAAATCATAGTAGCATAGAAGCCTTTTCTTTCCAAATCCCGGCATAACCCGAGGATCTCCCTGGCATAACCCAAGGAGCATTTTATTTCCAAATCCCGGCATAACCCGTGGACCTCATTGGAATAACCCACAGACCATTTTTTTTATCCCGGCATAACCCGTGGACCTCCCTGGCATAACCTAAGTACCATTTTCTTTTATCCCGGCATAACCCATGGACCTCCCTGGCATAACCCAAGGACCCTTTTCTTTTATCCCGGTATAACCCGTGTACCTCCCTGGCATAACCCAAAGACCCTTTTCTTTTATCCCGGCATAACCCGTGGACCTCCCTGTCATAACCCAAGGAGCTTTTTCTTTCCAAATCCCGGCATAACCCGAGGATCCCCCTGGCATAACCAAAGGAGCCTTTTTCTTTCCAAATCCCGGCATAACCCGAGGATCTCTCTAGCATAACCTAAGGGGCTTTTTCTTTCCAAATCCCGGCATAACCCGAGGATCCCCCTGGCAACCCAAGGGGATTTTCCTTTCCAAATCCGGCATAACCCGAGGATCTTCCTGGCATAACCCAAGAAGCCTTTTTCTTCTTTCCGTCTCGGCATAACCCGAGGATCCTTTTTTTTCTCTTCTGGCATAACCCGATCATTTTTCAACATAACCTGGATTCATTCACAAGGATACACAACCGTAATTTGACTGCTTAGATATGTGTCACAACTAACTCACGAAACTTTCCTAGTGAAAATTGGGGCAGCAAATTTCGTTTGTTTATTTGTCTTGGTATCGTAAGCAGGTTGATCTCAAAACATAGGGTGCGAGATAAACAATGGAGTGAGTCTCAATCTAGAATAAAAAAAAGAAGGAAAGAACAAAAAAGAAATGAACTCAAATGCCAAGCAAGCAAAGGCGCGGATAGCTCAAAATCTGATTGAAATCACAAGCTCCGCTGATCCTGTCTTGACCCAATGCTACATGAAGAAGTAAACACCTACAACTTGCGAGCATCAAGATTCAGATCGAAGTCCACATCAAAATCAGCTAAGAATCAAGATCAAGCTTCAAGAAAATTACAGATAGGAATCTTGTAACTCATAGTTGATATGCATAGCTAGTTTAGCTTTGATTTTCCTTTTTGCTGTAATAAGGAGGTCAGCAAGCAGTAGCAGTAGTGAAATTCACAACTCCTGGTAGTCCCAGCTACCAAACCTTCCAGAACTACACTGACCTGATTCCTTTATAGCCAAGGATATGTAGGCAGCCTTTGAAGCAGGGTTCGGTCAGATGGTTTTCAAAATGCTTCTCAAGGAGTGCCGAGCAGGCAAAAATCCTTTATGGTGATTATATATCTTTGCCCGAAAATCCTTCGTGTCTTCGAGCAAAGAGGGGCAGTTATGAATACGTGATTTTTGCCACGCTTAATTTACTCCTATAAATTCATTAGAATTAGAATTTTTTCTTTTATTTTTGGAATTTTTAGGAATTAATTGCATAATTTGTTTGCATTTTTGTGTGCATTTTTAGTTGCTATAATTCATACAAAATACAAAAATAGTATGTTTGTATTTAGAATTCGATTTTATATCAAAATAAGAAAAAAATAACAAAAATAGTTCTTTTACCATGTTTTAATTCTACATTTTACATTTTTAGTTTAATCTTCTTTTAAGTTAGGAATTAGCAATTTTGAAAATTAATTAGCATAATTTTAGATTTGATTTGGGTCTTCTATTGTACATAATGAAATCAGAAAATCAAAAATAATAATAAATAAAATACAAAAATAAATACAAAAAAATACAAATAAAGAAAAGCCAAGAAGAAAAGAAAACAAGTGCAAAAAATGAAATAAAGAAGTTAGCAGGCCAATTTTTGGGCCATCTGGCCAGCCCAATTGAATACCTCACCCGGTCCAACTCATTAAAATCCAAAACGACGTCGTTTCGTTCCCGTTTAATGTGGACCATTCATCTCCATCATCCAACCGTCCCTACTGATCCCCCCTTTAGTAAAACGACACCGTTTTAGTATCCTTCATCTGGGCCGTCCATACCCCTCAATCCAACAGCCACAACTGACCTATGCATTCACATAAAATTGTCTGAAGAATCTCAGAACCCTAAAGACCGGATTCATCCTCCTCGTACCTTCTTCTATAACGCCACCGACGAAGCCACCGCCAGCGAATGCCGCCTTCTCCAATCCGTCCCAAAATAACACCACAGATTCACCATGAACTCCCCTTTCCAACCCCCACAATGTTTTATTTCGAATCATAGCCGATCAAGTCGAATATTGATTTTAAAATTTTCCGGCCACGGCATCAGTTACACCAACGACCACCAAAATTACACCCTAACACCGCCTCTGTCTCCTCATTTCAAATCTACCCTTCTTTCCCTTCGAATCAACCTCAAATGCTTCGAATCTTAATTCGAAGTTGATGAACCTTAGCCGCCGCCCTCGAATCCCAGTGGCGGCGCCGCCTTTTTTTCACACCAAATTTATACCAGATGACCGTCGTCCTTCCCTCATCACTAATACCTGCCCAGAATCCTTCGAATCCAAGTAGAAGGCCTCGAATGTCAGATCTAGGGTTTTGATATCAAATCTGTTTGGGGAGCTTTAAGTGTTCGATTGATTTTAAATTAATGTTTTGTGTTTATTTCTGACCAAATAAACATATAACATTAATTTAAAATCAAATTCGAAGCCAATCCAGTAGAAGGCTTATATCAGTAAGTTCTTTCTTTTCCTTTTTTCTTTGTTTATTTTTCTTTTTTTAAATCTCATAATTGCTAATTTCTATTTTTATTTAGTCTTGGTCAGTATGTGGTACTTGATTTTCCTTTGTGATTGTTTGTTTGACTTTAGTTTGTCTTGATTAGTTTGATTAGTAGTATGATTTTTAGGATTGGTTAGGTCTTTGATCTTTGTTACGCTTGGTAATTGTAAGATACCAATTTAACTTTTTGCTTTAATAGCTTTTATTTGACTTCGTTTGGACTGGACTAATCTTAATCCATTGTTTGGTATTTCTATGGTTGTTGATAGCTTGTTTAATTGAGTTTCATTAATTCAGTAGTTAATCTTAATTAGTTATTAGGTTCAACTTAGGCTAATATGTTATGGATATAGCTGGTTTAGACTCGTTAGGATTAAACCACAGTTAAATTTTTTTTGGGTTTGGTTAGTAATTCCAGGGGTTTTCAGGGGTAGTTTGGGCATAGAAAAGGTTAGTTTTGTTAAGAATAGTAATTTCAAAATGAAAGGAAGGGTAGCATAGGTATTGTATGGTTAGAAGAACACCCTAGAGCCTTCTAGAATAGGACTTTAGTGTAGATTTTAGCAAACTTAGGGTAGTAGTTTGGGAAACAAGTCAGAAATTGAAGATTTAATAGGTAAAATCTTAAATTAAAAGAGGAAAAAATATGTGAAAACTTCCAGAATATTCTGCCCCACTCCTTGCCTAAAAAAGGCACCCCTAATGCCTTCTTTAACAAGTTTAGACACTCTGAAAATTACAAATCCCTTCCAGCTTTTGAATTTCCCATAAAAATCCCCTTCTTAAAGTCTAAAATTCAAATTTGAATCTCAATACTCAAGAGGTTCAAATATGAAATCATATAGATTTAGAAAACTTCTCCTTAGATCTTAAGTACTGCTGAAAAATCCAAAAACATACAAAAAACAGTAGAAAAAATTCAAAAAAAAACATCCTGTTTCATGGAATGATTTCAAATTTTTAGCTATTGGATCACATTTCCAACCCTTGTTTGCTACTAGAAGTTCAGGGGTTTACTAGATGATTTCAAGTGGTTGTAAGTCTAATTCAACTGGTTTTGGTGATGTTTTGATGCTGTTGAAAGTGTAGAGTGATACTGGTGTCATTTTGTTCATCCTGGTGATGTGTCTGGTTGTTATATTAGTCTCCTTTTGGTTTTAAAAGATCGTTTGGGACTTCTGGTTCATTTCTGGTTTGAAGCTGTGTGATTGTTGCTGTGTGAACTCCTGTTGCTGTTGCTTTACTTTACTAATTCTCAATACCTGCACTTGTTCCTTTTTCCAGGTACTCATTTGACCCTATACAATTGTGAAGATCCAATGTAGGATTTCTGAAGTTTATGAAATGATTAAATAGTATCAAGTTTGGTCTATGAAGCTTCCAGCTCTTCTGTTTAGTTTAAAAACATAGAATAGTTTTGTTTCTTCTAACAATACATGGATTTGTACTTAATTAGACTGCCGGACTCTTTGAAATTGCATGAATAATTTTTTATTATATTAGTTTAGAATTGTTTTGTAATTAGTCAGATCATTTAGAGTCGTACTCATGTATCAGATTTTCACATTGATTCACGTACTAGTTTTGATTTGAACTTGCAATTTTGATTCATATCTTATCACATGCTGAATCACTTAGTTCGTTTAAGTAGTAATCCACAGGCAGTCCAGTGGTATTCGATACTTTAGGTATAATTTTGAATTAATTGTTATTTAAAGTCAAGAGGGATCTTGTTAATTAAAGAGCTCATTTGCTTTACAAAAATAGTTAGGATCAATAATGAGGCTAGATAACAAGGCCACTCTTTGGGCCCGTTGACAGGCCCAACGTTTGGCCAACTAACAGTCCTGAAGGTTGCTGACCTGCTTTTGCTTCATTTTGGGATTGGGCTCACTTTGAGCCCAAAGCTTATTTGTTTCACAGATAAAGATTACATAGCTCGTGTGATTGAACTGTTCTCGTGTTCAGGCCAATTTGTAGGCCCAAAAATTGTTCCAAATCAAAACATATCTAAAACTTATATTAGGAATACGAGGTATTAATTCGCAAGTATAAGTTCGGATTTCGAATTAGGTAGCGGGTTCAAACTAAAAGGATCTTCCCTTTTGTTTGAATTCGGACTTGAATTCGAGGCCCCATTTATAAATGTAAATTAATTGACCTTTTAGAGACAAATAAAATAAATAGAAATCGTAGTCACTTTAAGTTGGCCTTTAAATAATAAAATGAGATGAGCCTCGCCGAACAAAACCCAAAAATTACGGGGCCCTCATTAATTACTTAATTAAAAAATACTTAAAACTTAGGGCGTGCCGTTTAGCGAATTTCACGGCCTCCCACAAAGTTTAAAAGACGTTAGTCACTTTAGGCGCGATTTTAATAATCTTACCTTCCTAAATACGGGTGTGCATTTCATGCAACCCAAATCCAAATCCAAAAATGTTGGATAAGAATGTGCCGAGGATCCGGGTGCAGTTTATGTGATGTGATCCGAAAATACGTTTTTAAACGACGTTCACTTTCGTAAAAAAATAATTAAAAGCGATAAATAATTATAAAATTACACTATAGGTTGGAGCATGTAAAAATTAGATTTTTACCCATTTATAATAATTTAAGCGGCCGTGCTGGACCCACGGGATCCGAGGATGCCTAACACCTTCCCTCGGGTCAATGTAATTCCTTACACAGAATTTCTGGTTCGCAGACTCCAATTAGGAAGTCGACAATTTTTTCGATTTGGGATTAAATTAAACAGGTGATTTGGGACACCAAAAACCAATCATATCCCAAGTGGCGATTCTAAAAATAAATAAATAATTTCAATTCTAATAATGTCACTTTAAATGGAAAAACTCCCTTATACATTTATCCTTCGAGGTAGGTGTGTAAAAAGGAGGTGTGACAAGAGGAATATGTACAGAAACAAAATAATTTTAATTAAGAGATTATACCTTTTGAATGCTGAATTTCTCTTTATTAGATGCATGTATTGGGTCAATGGAGAAGAAAATTTCAGCCGGTGCTGGATTTGATAGCGGTGGAACCAGTGGCGTAGTGGTGGCTGAGATGGAGATTTATAAGTCAATAATAATTAGAGAGGTGGAGTCAAAATTTGAGGAAGTGTTAATTTCGTTTTCCTTTCAAAATAGGGGGAAATTTTCGCTGACCGAATTAATGGTGGAAAATTTTTATGAAACTTTTTCCTTTATTTTAGAACACACTTGTTAAGCATTGCTTTTATTATTAAAAAGAAAGCACGATTTAAAAGCGTTGTATTAAGATGGATAAGTGTTACCAAATATTTTATGATTTGGCAACATTTAAAATGCGTTGTCTTTCCATTTATAAAGGACACTTTAGAAACGTGGCTGAAACTTCTGTGGCCAAAAGCTCAAAATAAAGGCTACACTTATAAAGCATTCCTATAGACACTTTTGGCTACGCTTTCTAAGCGTAGTCTAAAATTAGTGTGGTCTTAGGACTAATTTGTTGTAGTGAACATGCGAGTAGTGCTTCGGGAGAATACTGCAGGTAATATTAGTCATGTCAATCAATAAACCAGACAATTTAATTAGACAACTTAAGTAGAAAATTCAACGAGATTGTCAGCTAACCCATAGATCTAGAATATTTTCTCCCATCGAATTCATCCCTAAGATTGCATTTTTGTTTCCTTTAATTTTTAGTCTACTATCCTAGATTAGTTTTAGTTAAATATTCATACTTCAGAAAATTGCTCGAATTGATTAATTGTCTTAGTTTAATTTAGTAAATAGTTAATCACAAGTTCATGTGGGTACGATATCTAGACATACAATCCTATTTTACCTGCCGACCACATATGCGTATGTGTGCGTATTGGAGCAATAAGTTTTTGACGCCATTGTGGGTCTTAGAAATTAACTACTTTACTAGATTAGATTTCTACTTTCTTTTCCAAGTTTTTTTTTTAATTTTACCTTAGTTTAATATTTTATTATTTTTGTTGATATGAAATCTTAGAATGAGAATTGGTTGATTATTGGTAATTCTTATTCTGGTAAACCTTGTCTATATCGTGGAGGATCAAACATGTGGAAAATTGTGAATCTCAATCTTAAGAGTAGAATTTTTTTAATGTGTGGTTGTTAAGGTGGCCATTGGAATGGTTGTCCGAATTCTTGTGACCCTTCTCTGGGCTCTCATTATGATGTTTCTAATAATATTTATGAGTAGGATAGGAGCATTGAAGCAGAGGAGGTGGAATGCGCAGCTCGTTTTTGACATAGTATTGACACGCAAATCAAAGCAATAAAAGTTCATTTTTGCCTTCTAGCTATTACTCAAAGTGTTCTTCAATTATTCTTTTCTTTATATTGCAACAGAGCTTATATCGAGGGTCCATTCGAGACCGAATTTCAGTGTTCAACTTAAGATCAGGCTTGATCATCACATTACAATTGGTTTGATTGTTCATTTAATCTTTAACTTAATTACTTGTTGTTCTTAGATCATTCAATTAGAATTAAATCACATATCCTTTAAACCGCGTACAAATTTAATTATTACTCATATTTTTTAGGGTAACAAGGTCCTCATGAATAATTCACCGGTTTCAGCTAAAATTTTACAGTGGGTTCCTTTTTAAAAAAAAACTGTTGTCCCCTACCCCACTACACCACACAAAGATGCGATCAAATGTCAATATTTCCAAAGGCTGCCTGCGTCTTGAGATCAAAAGTCAAGTTACTAGCTAGTTGTACAAAAATGACAAAACAATTGTACTAAGCATTCAAACTAGATGCGAAACGAAATATGAATCTGTCAATCAAGGATGAAAACGTGCTATATGGACATATCATATATACAATCACGTCAAATCTATTTTGTTTAATTTTCGTATTTGCATGGTAATCAAGTTTACTTCAACAATAATCGATCATCTAGAAACATAACAGGCAGCCAATTAGTCAATGTCAACCTTCCCAAATGATATATTAAAAAGATAATGCCAGCCATGAGCATGCGTATGAGTAATGCATTATGTTTTATAATGTTAATTTCACGTGCTTGAAAGCGGCCTTGACGTAGTAGCTGGTAAAGTTATTGTCATGTGATTATGAAGTTACGAGTTCGAGCAGCAGAAACAACTTCTTACAAAAATGCAGAATAAGACTGCATACAATAGACTTTTATGGTCCGACTCATCGGCAGACCCGATACTGTAAGGAAACATATTGCTTCGGGATGCCCGTTAATATCCACGTGCTATGCTGACCCAAAGACGAAAAGAAAAAAATTTTAATTTCTTTTTTCTTGATTCCCGTATATATTTTTTGTTTTATAGGGAAAAAAATATTTTAGCTTATCAATTTCTTCACCTAACAAACCTATAAAAAGTAAATTAGACAATCATTTAGTTGCTGAATTTTAGATGTACGTAAATGGAAAACTAGTCAGACTAAGAAATAAAGAAAACGATTGACCAAATTTGGGAACTTAGGTTTTCAATATAACATAAATTAACACGTGTTGATATACTAATTCAACTGTCGATAAAGAAGAGGTTAGTGGTCGCAGCTCCAGGTGGATGAATGCTGAGTTGTTGACATAAAAGAAAACAGTTACTCCCTCTGTTTTATTGAACCTGTTTAAGTAAGGAATTTGGGAAAAAAATAAAAAAAAATTCAAATTTGTGATCCTAACCAAGTTAAAAAGGGGTCCAGAATATTTATGTGGTTACAAAAACTTCTTACTAAGGATAGAATTAGGAGTTTTCAAATTTAAAAAAGGATCATTCTTTTTTAAATAAATTAAAAAGAAAATAAATTTCATATAAATTGAAATGGGGGAATAATAGTAATTTTTTTATTCGTATAGGTAATTCATAGAGCTAATGGTGTTAGATAACAGAAGTCAAGTTAGATTCACAGTTTTTTTGTCTAGTCTGTAGTATTTTTTTATTTCCCATAACAAACATTGGATCTTGGTGTGAGCGTTACTGTGTTAAGACACAAAATCAGAAAAATTGTTAGAAAAATAAAAAAATTGGAAAATTAGTAGAGAATCAGAAATATTCTGAGTCCACAAGTTTCTTGTGTGTCCTTAAGGAATTTTAACCCCCTCACAAGTTGTCAAGATAATGGATTAAATCCTCCCAGGATAAAACGGAATAAACCTTCCTGCAACAGTGGCAATACAAACTGCAGGATACCAACGAACTCAAAGAACGGAGCAAAATCACACTTACGAATTTGAGAGAGAGAGACTGCGAATTAGGATGCAGTATATTCAGAAAGAAAGAAGTTCTGTAGTATTTTTCGTGTCTAGAAAATGGAGCCTTGCCTCAGAATTTATAGGCAATTATCAGAAGAGGTGTCTGGAAAAAGTGCCTTTTCAGAAGAATACAATGCATGCCGCGGTTCTAGCGCGGTTACGGCAGAACCGCGGCCAGAGAGTCCCTCTGAATCTTCAGCAGGGTTCTGGCGTATTTTCAGTAGTGATTTGGCATTTAATTAATTATTAAATAATTAAATAAATTTTGTCCAAAAATAATCTTATCGATCATTTGCCGAAGCCGAAGCCGAGCGAGCGACGACGAGGACGCGAGGGTTCATTCTATTCAACTCCTTTTAAGAGCTTTAAGAAATGATTCTATATACAAGCACACAAATGTGGTTGTCCCTCACCAATGAGGGACAAAGTGCAAGACAAAAATTCACTTTGTCCTGCCGCGGTTCTTGCGCGGTTACGGCAGAACCGCGGCCAGAGAGTCCCTCTGAATCTTCGGCAGGGTTCTGGCGTATTTTCAGTAGTGATTTGGCATTTAATTAATTATTAAATAATTAAATAAATTTTGTCCAAAAATAATCTTATCGATCATTTGCCGATGCCGAAGCCGAGCGAGCGACGACGACGATGCGAGAGTTCATTCTCTTCAACTCCTTTTAAGAGCTTTAAGAAATGATTCTATATATAAGCACACAAATGTGGTTGTCCCTCACCAATGAGGAACAAAGTGCAAGACAAAAGTTCACTTCTTCAAATTTTTATTTTTCCCTCCATTTTATTTCCCTCCATTTTCAATTCACACTTCTTCTACTTTAAAGCACAATGACTTAAAGTCCAACGCTTGGTTTGCACGGTATTAGTTTACTTAAGACATTAGACAACAACAACAACATTGATAATTTTAACTTTTACTTTGTGTTAATAATGATGACGATATTAGTTTTTCCTCAAGTATCTGAAGAAATTTTAGAAGAAATATCACTAAGAAACAATATCATTTATAAGCTAGGACTTTTTCAATTAGTTTTTGGAAAAGTTAAGTCAGAAATAACCAAAAGTCATTCTTGGAATTTAAACTATTATGGTTTTTGTGAAACAAAAGGTCTCTTACATGAAATATTTTACTTCTGTCTAGCCGACATGGAAAACTGACTAATTTATTTCCATCTAGCGTTTATCTTTAACAAAATGAAGAAAATAAAAGTTGAGCATATTCTTTATCTTTCCTTTATTATTTTTATTTTTTCATATCTACGTTCTCTATACTTTTCCTTTCCATCCTTTAACTTGCTAGTTGGTGAATTGAGAAATGTTATATTTAATTCATTATTGATTACCACTTTACACTACTAGAAAAAAGACCTATGGCAACACATCAAATACCGTTGCAATATCCCTATTGCAACGGTTCAGGAACTGTCACATCCAGTCGCGTGCCAATAGGCCTACGGCAACGGTTTTCTGCAACGGTTATAAATCCGTTGCCATAGGATTAACTATGGTAACGGTTTCTAATTGTTGCCACGGGAGTATCTACTGCAACGGTTAGTTACTCAACTGTAACGGTTTAATATTGTTGCAATATCAATTTTGTGCAAGATATATTGATGTATAGCAACGGTTTTTAAGGTCTACGGCCACGGTTATTAAGGACTATGGCAACAGCTTTTTGAGGCTATTGCAACGCTAAATTATACAATAAAATATAATATAGTATAATTTATATAAACCATAAGGGGAAACTATTCATCAACAAAATCACAATCCAAAATATACAACCTTTGTTATCCCAATATATAAGTATAATATACATTAATATTATTTGACAATTCAATGGTATACATCAATTTATAAAAAGTTTAAAAATAAAAGTCCGAGAACATCTGAAGATCAAAAAACAATCAAGTAAGGTCTTCACGAATTTTGTCTTTCCCTTTGTTCACTTGCCTCACCTACAAAATTCAGCAGGCACATAATATTCAGAGGTTAGCAAACGAAAAAGGCTTCTCAATATCACATTACTATTTACATCCCAAAAAAAAAATTGTTTAGGACTCTAGACAGAAATCAAAAAAAAAAAACTATGTTGCCACCATATAATGTATCATCTTTTAGACAAAAACACATTTAGGAGCTAAGTCAAACATCTTTTATAATAGTATACTAGCTCTTAATATGCACTATCTATTTTTTAGTGTATTTTTTACACATAAGTAATAAAAGAAAGACTAAGCAAAAAAAAAATATGTAAAGAACCACCGGATAGTCATTACAACAACAACAACAATAACATACCCAGTATAATCCCGCATATAGGGTCTGGAAAGATTAATGTGTACGCAAACCTTACCCCTAGTCATTAGTCTAGGAGTATTACATGTACTTGAAAACAGTAAATATAACTTGGAAAAATATACAATCACAAATTCAATAAGCATCAACATTCATATCACCAACTGAAATCGCTAAGAAGAAATGAAATTATAACTTCTCTTCGAAGTGATAATGTGATGTGCAGGATACTAATACGAAATAAAAGCTCTGATCCATGTGTCAGTCATAGGAAAACAATTCAGGTTTCACAAGTCATGTTCTATGCTGCACACAATTCGTAGTAGAGGGGATATATGCCTAGGCCTGCTGAGATTGTAGTGGAACTGTGGCCAGTCCCAAAGCAGTTGATTACTACAAGTCCATTTGTCTGACTTACTAGAGCTAACAATACAATAACCAATAGAGCAGTTGATTATATAAAAAAATAATGGAGCAACAGAAGATTTTCTAAGGTATATAGAGCTGCGATTTTACTCCTCAATAGTGATATTTTTCCCACCACTTGGTGTGCGAATAATAATTGTTCAACCACCTAGTGTGAAAATGATGATCTTACACCTCAACAGTGATATTTTTCAAACAAATAGAAATAACGAATAATATGAGATAGTAAGGTCCCAGAGTATCCAATCTCGTAGCACAAGAACAAAATCTACCACCAGAATTTATGGCATAACTAGTGTTATGAGAAATGCATGTTCTTATAATATATCCAAAATCTTTATCAACAAGATCTACATTATCAAGTAAAAATTGAGCAAACGCAAAGATGATAAAGCCACATATGCCTTCTAAAAGTGATTCTTCAAGTGCTTTCATTAAGTAATATTTAAAAGCCATATGATTGATAGTACTACTTGTAATATACAAGGTTAATTTCTCATCATGTAGCCCCACGATATTTTGGAATAAGTGAGTGATTATTATTAGCACCATCACCAAAAAAATAAAATTAACTAGTAAAATTTAAGAAGATTAGTAGTAACAGTACCTTAGATATGCTAAATCAGATGTAATCTCTTTGATGTTTACTACCAGCTCCTAGCCTGCACTGATAAGATGCAATCAGCAGTTACAGATAGGTCACTTGTTTCTGTGTTATTTCTAGAAATAGGACAATCAAAAAGAAATCATGGTACTATGCCTGTAGTACTACATAATAAAAGCCTAACATACACTGATTACAGTTTGATCCACCTCTCGACAATGCTCTTTAATACTCATCTATATCCGCTCCTGTTAAAATTCAAACACAACAGCAAGAAATAAAAAAAGTGGGCATTGCGAGCAGTATCACCAATCTATTTTGAAGTATTATTTAGGTACTAATACATAATAAAGAAGGTAAGAGCAGTAATATGCAATTGTAGCTAGATATATAGTTACTTCAGCGCATCGTTAAGAGGCAAATTGTGATCCAACTGGCAGAAGTGCTCTAGAGCTACTAAGATTAGAACTTATGATAGTGATCTCTTTTAGCTACTAAAACTATCCCTTGGTAATGAATCCCCTTTGAAACTTGAGTGAGCAAAACCCCACGAATTACTTCTTATCTTATTTTCTGAAACAAATGGATATCATTTTGTACCACTTATTTCAACGTTTATGCTCCTTCATTCCATTTAGTAACCATGTACCTAACTATTCCTTCTTTCACATAGTAAATCTTGTCTCTTTACTATATTTATATTGTAATATAGAAACACATAGTATAATATTTCTATATGATGGGTTTTGAATGGTCCTAGTACCATGACATTATTATTTGATTTGCTTAAAAGTATTATTGAAGTCAGAATTGCAGTCAAAAATCTCATTTGGCTAACTTCTTAAGACCTTCTCAAAACCTTTTGATAACTATCAAAGCCCCATATTATTTTGCTTGTACAAAACATCCATCAGTAACCAGAAAAGGCTACTGCAAATACAATGAACTTTAGCACAATAGAAATTAGGGAAGCCAATGGGAAATAAATAATTACATTCAGGTACTACAACCAAACAACAAAGGCAAAATATGCTTCATTAATAAATATATAAATTATCAAATAGAAAAGAAATAATTGAAAAAACAATTAAGTCTACGTATATGTACGAGATTTTGAGCAGGAAACTATGTGCTATTCTGTAAATGTATAACTAAATCAAAAGAAAACTCTTACTATATCTTATAACATCAGGTTGGGGAGTAAACAGAGCTCTATGCCACAATAATGTCAATAAGTGCTGCAAAATTGATTTTTAAGGAAAACTTTTGATGAGATTCAAATCAAACACACTTTCACGGATTTAATTGCCAAACCAAATAGAGATTCAAAAAAGAATCTAACAAAAGAAAGAAAAGGCATCCCTAAGAAAAAGAACCAACATTTTGAAGAAAAATTCCTAAATATTAAGTTACAGTATTTGATAAAAAATAAATTGGTAGATTTACCTCAAATCGCAACTATTAGATTCCTTTTCCTCTAATGGTAATTTAAGCAATCCTTGAACATTACGAACAAAATCAGAAGAAACACACTTAACAAATAAGCTGATGAACCTTATAATGGCAAAAACTACTAATAGATCGAAAGAACAAAGTCTCCCTCAATTTCTCGCCTCCAAAGTTGGTTTATGAAAGGGATTAGGGTTTTGAGGTACAAAATGTTATTCTCCTCAGTAAGATCACTTGAAAAGGATGAACCTCCATAAAGTCGCTGGAAAAAGATGGATCTCTGGGGGTTTTCCATTGCTGGAATATTTTTCAGATTATTGTGTTCATCGCTAAGCTTGAACTGTGTTTTAGGGGTTTTTAGCAGAGTATCTTTAGGTTTCTAGGTTTTTACTTAGAAATAATAGAGAATAGATACTCACCTAGGGTTTAGCGAAATTAGAAGGGGGAAAATAAGGAGGGAAAGTCATTCGTTGCTATAAGCCTTTATTTAGAGAACCGTTGCAACATATGGATTTATTGCCACGGTTCATGTAAACCATCGAAATAGGATAATCTATCGCAACACTTCTCTATATACTGCAACCGTTCAGTTGTAAAAGTGTCCTTATAGAACTTGTACTCTTCTGCAACGGTTGTAACCGTTGCGATAAGTTGCTACAGCAACGGTTCTATAACCGTTGGATAAAAATCGTTGCCGTAGGTCTGTTTTCCAGTAGTGTTACATTAAAGTTAAAGGCCAGTGATTGGTGAATATAACATCCGCAGTACATCCCTGACCCTAACTAAATCAACTAAATATAATAATCAAAATGTCATTGTTTTTCTTTTATCTAATTGCCCAAAGTTTATGTTGTCATCCTCTGCTTCAAAATATAGTAATAATCCAAATAGGTTAAGGTTGATTGGTGAATATAGCAGCACTTCTCTGACCGAAACAAACTAAATACAGTAATCTAATCATTAAATGTTTTTGTCCTTTCTGATTTAATATTTGTTTAAGCATATTAGTACATGTTATTATTTCATCAATTAAAATCAAATCATATCACTTTCCTTCCTCTTTCCATACTTCCACTCACTCTCCCCTGCATGTACCTATATATTTCTATATATATCATCATCCACGCTTCTCCAATTACTCAAGCTAAGTAATTTCCTATTCTCTCACCAAAGCAAGTGCTCACAATTTTGTGTACAGAAATTAATGGAGATGGAAATGATGTTGCCATCACCACCTGCTGTTTTCAACATGGACGACAGTGCTTGTACTACTCCATATATAAGTGCTCCTTCAAGTCCCGAACGTTTTGATGCATTCTTTTATGGAAATGATGCTGATTTTACTTTTGAATTTAGTGGATATGAGTTGGAGAAAAGCTCAATATCAGCAGCAGATGAGCTCTTTGATGGAGGAAGAATCAAGCCTTTAAGTCAAAATGAAAGTCGTACTGGAAGGGAAAGAACTCAAAATTCTCCCAGCAGCAGGCACAAAGCAACAAGATCATTATCTCCTTTGAGAGTTTCTGATTTGGTATTATTCGATCACATTGAAAACATTGATCAAGAAAACACCTCTGCTGCTGCTTGTTCTTCTTCAGATTCGACTTCAGTTTCATCATTGATATCACTCTGGAACAGAAAATGGAAGCTGACAGACTTATTGCTATTCAGAAGTGCTTCTGTGAGTCAAGCAACTAGAAATACAGAAGACTTGAACAAGTATGAGTTGGTGAAGAAAGCCCGTCAAGAAAATGTTAAATCGAATAGTAGTAATGTGGGATCAGCGGTACCGAGCTCGAGAAGGAGGAAGGTACCAATTTCTGCTCATGAGTTGCATTACAAGATGAAGAGGGAGGTGTTGAAGGAGATGAAGAAGAAAACCTTCTTACCGTACAAACAAGGTTTACTAGGTTGCTCAGGGCTAGATGATCCAATTTCAATGTACATGACGCGTCGTGCATAGCTCTAGTTGTCTCCATATGTAATTATTTGCTTAATATAGAAGAACAAATGGTTTGATTGAACATCTTTTAAAGTAATGTGTTTACCCTTAAATCGGATAGCAACTTGTTTACCCTAAAAACGGATAACAATAAATTTATGAGTGGTTTTAAGGATATGCGTTTTAATTTGATATAAATGATAAATTGCATTAGATTAAACAAATAAAAGGTGCAGTAAATTATCAAACCACTTGACAGAGGATGATTCCGGACTTAACAATAGCCTTAATAAGATATTCGTCCTTGATATATACCGGACTTAAAATGGACCAAGCACTGATGAATAAGAACAAGAACTTTCAATGATAGAGAAAATAATGTGTTCAATGTATAATCTGACTCCCCTTTATATGGTAGGGAAGTTTCATCCTAAGTCAATTCTATACAAGGTAAAAAATCTCCTTTTTGACTAATCACCGGTTCTCTATCGATACGTGCAGAGAGTTACGCCATGATATCCGGCCGATTGCGGATACAACGGCCTTCTGTTGGTCATGCTCGGTTGTCTGGTAATGTTCTCTGAAGCCTTTGAATTTCGAACCAGACCTGGTCATGGCACCGATATTCCCGAGGGTGGTCATTTCACCCAAACCCCGGATCGAGGGGCGCCTTGCCTCGCTCCTTGCCTTCTTGTTTCTTGCTCCATTTACTTCATCGAAAACTGAAGCGTACCATGAGCTCGGTCTTATCAGTATAATGATAGTCCCCTCTTCTCTCAAAGAGTATGTTGACGAGAAATGACATTCTGACCTCAAACGCATGTCAACCATCGATTGGCTATCTTTGGCACGAAACATCGTAAAGCCTCTATAAATATCTCTCTCCTTCGTTCACTTTTCACTTTACATTCAAGCGTCTACCCTCGAGCCTTCACGATTTTACCACCCTTCTTTATACTCTAGTATTTTTATCTCCATTCTTCAAGATTCGTTAGTAAATTGCATGTTCTAACTCATTTTCTACACAAACCAACACATCTAAGCTTTCATTTTTCGACCTTTCGTTATCCTTTCAAGCCTTTTCATATAAAAATGACCTAAACTTCCAAATATGTCCCCCAAAAAGTTGTTTCTTCTTACCGACCGACTGTCGAAATTAATGAAACCAACGCTCACGTGGTTGACCTCGAGAAGTCCGTTGTTGTCATAATATCTAATGAACTTATTACCTAATCTCCCTTGAAAATGTTCATTCCCGGGGGTTGTTTGGTCGCTGATGATTTTAAGTTTTAGAAGCCCTCTTCGGTGCAGGGTCAGCATGAAGAGGCATCAAGATACTTTTGCTCAATCATCGAAGATGTCCTCCCTGAGGTCCGAAAGGTCTGCAACTAGGCCGACAAGGACATAGTGGTTCCCGACCTAGAGAAGGGCATTACTACCTACGTTGAGAGATACCTAAGTGTTTACCCTTATCCCTTCACGATGGGCCCTGTGGACCTGGTCATTATAGACTTCTGTAAAAGGTACATAGTGTGCCTTGGTTATATCTACCCATTGTTGTGGACGATCATAGTCCTCCTTCGATTCTTCGTGAACAAGATCGACTCTTGTCGGCTCACCGTCGATATCTATTCCACCTGTACAGCCCCCGGATCTTCAATGGGGGAAAGATAAAGCTAGTATGTGGGGCTAACAAAGCCCCGTTCTCAAGCATCGACGAGGACGAGGATTGAGGCTGGCAAGGGCGCTTTGTCCTGGTAAGGGCCTCAGACTTAATCCCTCCCAAATATAGGCCATTCCCCAAGTGGTGGAATACATCACATAAGTACAACCTCCTTTCGAATGTTGATTTCATATTCATCTCCTTTCTTCTCATTGGTATTTGTTGTGGCCCAGCTGTTACTCGGGTCCCAACGCTGTCCATCAACTCAAGGAGTGGTTCGAGGGTATTGTCTCACTGATGCCTTAGTTCGAGCGCTCGTGGAGCAAACTCTCAAAGGGCTGTTTGGAGGCTCGTTCCCATGATAACGTTCTTTTCCCGAATAAGTTACATCATGCTTCTTCTTGTAGTATTACTTTCTCACTTCCTTTATTTTCATTTCACAGAATTTCTAAGAATGTTAAACATAGGCCTCCGGTTGGTGACAAGGACTTGCCTGCTCATTCTTTTGTGTGGTGGCTGCTGGAGGATGCAATAAGAGAGAAGAAGGAGAAAAGAATGGCTCGGGGATCGCCGAGCTTAGAGAAGAAAAAACCAAAAAGGAGATTGGCATGTAAGCTAAAGGAGAGATCCAGTTCTTGAGCTCCAGATTCGGACATGCTCTACTGGCTCAGGGATCGGCTCGAGGAGGAAAACCTTTTTGCGGTCCGCGAACCGACCCTCCCCGAAGGTTATGGTCATTGAGGCTTAGTTTTAGTCTGAGTTGGCTTTTTGTTGACTTTTGAAATATTGTTAAAGATTGAAGTTGTTCATTGAAATTAATTATATAGCTTCCTTTGACTATGCTGAGTACTCTTTGGATAGATTATGGAGACATGTTGCTTTTATTTACAACTCTTCATCATTTTCCCGCTTGGGAAGTCTTAAAATACAAAAAAAAAAAAAATACCGCCAATTGTTCTAACTCCATTGTCATCTATGATACTAATAATAGATTATATTTAAAATATGGAATATATAACACACCTTTTGCTGATATCCCTGAAAATAGAGAATTTGCCAGTATAAATATTTATGGCCACCAACTTTCCTATAGGTAAATGAACTTTTTACTCTATTATTTTCAGAAATCTTCTTATGACTAAATAGATTTACATTAGAGGCCATTAGTAACTGTATCAGACATAAGATCAGTCACAATACCTTCTGCATTAGTTGTGTTCTCTAGTTTTCTTTCCTTATTCAATATTTGAAGAATGTGATTATATTATTCTTGATTAAACAGTAGTACTGGATAATATTATTATGAGGCAATATAAAAAGATTAACTCTGAGTGTCTTGAGACTGATTTTCTGCAATAGTGACATAGTTTTCAAGTATATATTAGGATCATCCCTCTCGTGTGTTCGAAATTTGTTGTATAAACATGCAACTTGTAGAAATTGTCATAGTATGCCCTTTAGAGTTATAGTAGCTGTAACAATCTGACTGGTCGTTTTAAGTATTTGAGCCCCATTTTTTCTTTTGAAGCTTCTCGTATGTGTATTTTTGGGTATGTGACTTGGGAGATGGTTGGTTTGGTTTCGGGAAGATTTTGGATTTATTTGGAACACTTAGTTCCTAATTTGGATGTTCAAGCTGAAAATGTTAACCAAGTTTGACTTTTACGTAAGTAAAACTGGAACGATATTTTGATGGGCCCAATAAATTCATAGGGTAATTTTGTACTTAGGCGTATGCCTGAAAGTAAATTAGGAGATTCCTAGGATGAATTGGCCCCTTCATGTAGTAAAGTGGCAATTTGAAGGTTTAGAATTTTTTCAAGTTTGACCATGGATTGATTTTGTGGCTATTGGGCTCGAATTTGTATTTTGGGACTTGAAATAGGTCTGTTTATCATTTGCAACCTATATTAAAATTTTGGTGTCATCCTGAGTTGGTTTGATTGCAATCGGACGCTTGATTGCGATTTTAGAAGTTCTTGAGTTTGTATAGATGTTTGGTGTGGAGCCTCGGGGCTCAGGTGAGTTTCTGACATATCTTAGGATGTTTTGGACCATTTTAGTGTTGCTAGTACGCTGGTGCTACAGGGCATGAAAATGCAAGCACCCATTTGCATTTGCAATTATCGCATTTGCGAAGAGGGAAGTTGGGCTTGGCTGATCGCATTTGTGATCCATTGGTCGCTTTTGTAACATGAGCTGACTTTGAAAATGCAAACTTTTGGTTGCACTTGCAACATTTCTCGGGGAAGACATCGTTCTCTTTTATGTTCTCTGCGTCGCCTTTGGTCGCAAATACGACATCAGCAATTGGATTAAAAGATGAACTTTTGGGACATAATCTTATTTTATCATATTTTTAGCCCTAGATATGGTGCAAGGCAATTTTTGAGCTGAATTTTCACACATAGCTATTGGGTAAGCGATTTTCGTTGAAATTTTATATTATAACATGATTACTAATGGATTTTAATCATAAAAGTTGAAGGGAATTTTGTGAAATTTTTTACTATGTTTTGAAAAAATAAATATTTGAGATTTGAGAATCGATTTGGACTCGGTTTTACAAATTAATCATATATTTAGATTCATGGGTTATGGGTAGTCGAGATCTACCCCTCGACTCAAGATTTAACCGGGCGGAATCGGATTTGACCTTCGTTGACTTTTGGAGAAATTGATGAAGATTGCAACTTTGTTAATTGAAATTGATTTATCTTGCATTGTTTAATATTATTAAGTCATTTTTAGCTATATATGAGTCGAGCTAAGGTGAATTTTAAAGGATAAGTATTTTCAGAGTATTGATTGAGGCTATTTGAGGTAAGTATCTTGCCTAACCTTGGTGAGAGGAAGGGAGGGGGGTACCCTTAGGATCTGGTCTAAATTGTATAATTGTGTTATGTAAAATGCCGTGTACATGAAGTGACAAGTGTGTATACTGGCGTATGTGTGGTATATGACTGGGTTAGACCATATGCTATTAATATGCCTTGAATTGGTGTGCTTTGCTATACGAAACATGATGTATTGCAAAACACTCCCTACACTCTTATATTATTGTAATGTTAATTGTGCAACTTGTTGTTGAGCCGTGGGCTATATCTTGATGTGACTTTGGGGATTTTTATACCTGTAATATTATGGCACATATGGGTTTGTTGTGCGGGTTGATTATTATTGCATAGAATATATGGGTGGCGAGATCGCATGTGGCGACATAAGGGAGGTATTTCATTGTGATGTTCATGCGGCAAGATAAGGGTAGCTTGTTATGTGCATGTGGTGATATAAGTGGGCCATTCCGTTGTTTATTGTATATAGAGTCATAAGGATGGATTTGATGGGGATATTATAAGATATATTAGGGTGTTCTTTTGTTATTTATCATGTGTTGGAACTAGGGTTAATGTTTTGATCACAAACGTATTTCTTAAATATTTTTGTCTTGAGTTGTTGGTTAAATTTTATATGTTATTACACGCCTCGTTCCCATTGATATTTTGTTGTCAATAATTATTCTCTACTGAGTTGTTGTTACACATTCTTTGAGGTTGTTGATATTTGTTTTATTATGCTTTCTGTCATGCCTCCTTTTTCTCACAAAATTGGGTTTATGATATTTGGGTATAGGACAACTCGTTTCTTTTGGGAACTGAGTTTTGCATTATTGAAGAGTCACCACCTAATGATTTGAGGTGCATTGGGACACCATTGGGGTTCAATTCTAAGTTCCATGTGAATAACCAGAGATAGGGTAAGGGCTTGAAGTTATCCCAAGGGAAAGGTGTTAGGCACCCCTCAGGATCTACTAGTGTGGTTCCCGACCAGACTGTTATTGTGAATTTAGCAAATATAGAAGTATGGGTTCAAATAGTAGGGGATTTAAATTTAAAAACATAAAAGAAAGAACAATTAAAAGAAGAGTTTTAAGAGGAATTTGCAAATAAAGAAAAATGGGGGTCCTAGGTTTATATTTAATATGGATCATGTCAATGCAATACCCGGTAATCACTCCTCAAAAGTGGGGTTACACATGGAATTAGCGCACAGGTCATCATATCCATGTCTACCCTTTCTATCTCGTTAAGGCATTAAAGCGCGGATTGGTCTCGATCACTATTGCATGCTATTACCTGTCCCATTCCTATCAGTCCTGGAGGAGCTTAGGACTACTATTCCTAAAGGGAAGGGATATTAGGCTGATTGGTTTTATAGGATAAAAATCTAAGGCGACATATAAAACACATACTGCATGTTGGGGAAACATATAAACAAATAAGGGCTCATATACACCTCCTTGAACAAAAGCACATACCTAGCATGACATGCACATACTTTTTACATCTGATTAAAAAAAAACTAAAGATGAGGGGAGCTTGATTATTGAAGCAGATATGTTTATTACATAACTCAGATAAGAAGTTCGAATCAGGACTGCTTTCTGGTTATAGCAATTAATAAAAGCGGATTTGATTCTACAGTTATTACTCTAAGGCTTGCCAAAGTATTTAGACGGGATCCTATAGGCATGATATATACTTTAATTTAGAAGGTGGTGAAACCATGATAACTCAAAACGAATTGTTTGAAATTCTATAGGCAAGCTTGCTAAACCTCGTTAAAATAAGGGAATTAGATTATTAAAAAAAGGTTCAGAATGGACGAATTGCGGATGACGGTATCCACTATCGCTGATTTTTACTCCTATGAATGTGATATCTAGGATTACTAATTTTTGACCCATATAGAAATAATTGTTGATCTTAAACCTTTGTATACATAGTATCTAAATGGATAATGTCAAACCCTATAGGCATAATATGTAGTAGACATGGAAACATGCAGGTTCTTTACTCGGGAATTCTTACAAGCATGATTTCTATACATTATACGGATTTTAACATGCTACTGGGTTATAACCAATTGGGCCCTAAAAACATGGTATCTAAACGGTGACAAACGTGCAGAATTTTAGATAATTTCTATAGGCAGGTTATCTAGATGTGAAGCTGAACAAGTAGGACTTAAAGTAAGTCCTATAGACATGGTTTCTAAATATGATGTGAATATGTCAAATTAAAAGCAGTCCTATACGCATGCTTCCTAAATGCGAATTGATCATGTAGAAAAAGCAGTCCTATAGGCATGTTTTCTACCCTTGAGCATGCGTAATTACCCAACTCTTTTTCAGTAGCCAGCCCCAAATCTTCATTATAAATTATTATAAACCAGAAATATTGAATTACATCTGAAAAGTACAAAGAAAAGTTACAACCAGAGGAAGCCTGATTATTTACTTCCTCTATGATTTATGGAATAAACCACCTCAAATGCCATTGATCCAAAGCCTTTCTAAGACTTGAGTTTGTTAGAGTTCCATAAGGGCCTCAATAGGACCCCGGGCAGTGCTCACACCCAAGTTACATAACCATAATAGAGATAAGTGCAGTGTGGAAATCTCATCCCTCATATGTCCAAGTTCAGAGAGAGTTCATGGGTCCCAAGGCAAGGCTCACATGAGGGGGTTGAAATTAAGTCTAAGAAGAGAGTAAAAGTGCAAAAATAGAATTTTAAGAGCTGAGGGAATAAAGGAGAGGGAAATGGTGATGGGAGACAGCCATTAACATTTCAGGTAGTCAATAACTTCACACAAAAGGGGCAGGGGATTGGGAATCCATTGCAAGAAGCCTATACACTTAGGCAAGGGTTAACTTTGGGCATGCACATCAATAGGAAGTGCTGACATGCCTGTAAATCAACCAAAACACACAACATATAAAAGAAACATGGAGGTTATGATCCTAGGAATATCAAGCTTGGGTCGTGCACAATAATTTCCAGTGCTATCATTATTAAACACATTGGGGTAGCGATTTAGGATTCACAGGTCATAATACATTGATCCAGAACTGAAGAAGGAAAATTACAGTATGCTAAATAATGGTACTAGGTTAAATACAAACAGTAGGCAGACAAGAATGCAAGAAATAGTAAATAAGCATGTTGTTGTTGGTGCAAAAAAACTTAATTAGAACATACTAGTAAGAAATACAAATGCAGAAAATAAGCAAGTTTTCCCACAACCTAGCCTTGTCTATCAGCCGGCTAGGTAAGGCGGCAATATAGTAGTAGCAGAGAAGAGAGAAAGTTTTAGTGTAGTGTGTGTTTGAACTCAAGTGTTATGCCTTAAGTTCATGTTTTTTAAAGAGAAGAAGTACAAGGTATTTATAGTTTTTGAAAACGAGTAAGAAAGAGGTAATAAGCTACAAACATGGCAACAATCCTGATTTGGAATCAATTATACAAGTGATTGCCTTTAATTCAGGGAGAAAGAAATCAATTTATAAGCAGGCTGACAGTTGCCATAAGAGAAGTAGTAGAACATTAAGTAAGCAATCGAGTCTAGGTAAAGAAATACACTAATTTTGGAAAGAATTCAGCAAGGCAAAACAGGAAAAGAAAATCAATTAACCTTAACAGGCGAGTGAAATTAGAATTTCACAAAAGAAAACTTTGAAATCAGTCAGAAGTTGAAGGTCAAACAAAAAAGGAAACTTAGCATATAAATAGGGTGTATAAACACTATACATGCGAGGCCAAGCCTGTTGGCAGAAGGAAATAACATACAATAGTAGCACAAAATTCAGTAGATAGCAACATTTGAAGCATGATAGTCTAGTAGGTCAAGTAGTGAAGAAAACATAGAATTTCAAAGGCATGCGAAGATTTCCGAGTAGCAGGTGAGGAAAACCCCTCTTTAAAAATTAGAGTTTCGAGCATAATCAAATTTTAGAGATGATCGAAAACCTGAGTCAGAAGAACCACACAAAGGAATAGGAGATTTTAAAATAAAAAACTTCAAATAGAGTCATACACCTAAAAGAAGAGTTTCAGACCCAAAACCATAGGATTTTCAACAATAAAAGAGTTTTAAAAGAGGATAAACAAGCAACTCGGACAGAAACTCAAGCAAACAAATATTCGTCTGATAAATAGTCGTAAGAAATTAGGGCTTTTAACATGCAAACTCAAGTAGAAGAATGATATGAGCAAACATAGCAAAACATGTCAAAAACTTAGAGAAACATTTGAAATAACTTAACACAAACCCTAATCGGAAAAGATAAGGGGGTTTGAAGGCAGAGTTTTAAAAGAAACCTCGAGAAAAATGCTTAGAAGTTCATAGCAAACATAGATCTAAAATAGATTTAAAAGGAATCAAAAAATCTTAGAGGTTAGGGTTTTAGAAGAACCCCAAGTGATGAGAAAGTCCTTGAAAACCATCGATCGAAGCAGGAGAGTCAAAAGTCTGACTTGAATAGCCATGGGTGGCCGGTGAAAGGTCAGAGATGACCAGAGAATAGCCATAAAATGAACTTGAGCAGGGTCTGGACCAAGCTCTTTCAAGATCTAGCCTTGAGACTATAAGAATCGAACACGTAGAAGCCATGGGAGGTTGATACAGGTCTTCGATGACCTTGGAAGCCATAGATTTGGGAGGCATTAGGGTTATAGTTTGATGGCGGCGGGTAGGGTTTGTGAGGGATTGCAGAGAGAGTTGAGAGGGAAAGGGATTCAAGGGCGGCATTTGGTGTGAAATGGGGTGGGGTAAGGGGTTGTTTGAGTTTAAAATGGAAAGGGCTGATATTGGCCGTTGATCTAAATGATCAATGGCTAGGATTAAAAGAGTTAGGTAGGGGATCTGGGTTGGATTATTTAAATGGGTTGTGGGTCAGTTTGAATGGGAACTGGTTCATGGTAATTGGGCTTCAAATTGGGGGTTCAATTCAAGCCATAATTGAAATATATTTGGGCTAGATTTTAAATAGCCAATTTTCCCCTTTTTATTTTATGAAAAATAGTAAATTCATTCCTGGAAATAAATTAAGGGTACTAAAATGATTTGTAATACATAATTATCAATTTAAAAAATACTGGACTTAACTTTTGTAAATATAAACGCAATTAAATCTAAAAGAGGCTAATATTGCAATTATATATAATTTAACTTTAAAATTACTAAATAAATTTGTAAAAATATGCAAAAATTATTTTGAATTTTATTTTATATAAATATGAGAATCCAATAAATGAATAACTAAGATTGATAACTTTGGGATTATTAATGAGTTTTTATGAGTAAAATAGGGGAATACATTGGTTAAAAATCCTTTAAAAAATTAAAAGAAAAATAATAGAAAATTAGGAAAACTATATATATATATGCTATTTTTAAAGTATTTTGCATATAAAAATATAAAGAAAAAATGGGATATCAACAGCTGCCCCTCTTTACCCGGGAAGGATGAAAGAGTTGTCGGGTAAAGATATGATGGCCAATTATGACCAAGCGAAACGGTTTGAGAAATTAGGCCGCACCCTGGCTTCTGAATTGCCTACATATCCCGGTTCTTACAGGAATCAGGTCATATGTAGTTCAATATCCGTCGGCGGAGTATGCCGATGGAGACTTTCGAAAACAGACTCAATATTCAGGACGGGGGAATGCTTAAGGTTTGACACGGCTGCGGGAACTGGAGCGGGATCGATCCTACCGAGATGGCCATTACTTGCCGGTTTACCTGCAAATAAGCAATACAAGCATATATTATGAATAAATTTAAATATGTTGCCATTTCCCGTCGGACCATGAGGATTGTCTTCGGACGGTTAGAATGACGTCCTTGGACCATGATGTCCTGGGCCATGAAATGTATAATAAAGGATTCGCAGGCCATGAAATAATGCTCTCGGGCTGTGAGGATGATGCCTCCGAACCATGATGCCTTTGAATATTGATATGCAAAACATTAAAAGGGGTCCTCAGGCCATGACATGGCGTTCTTGGGCTATGAAAATGGTACCCCTGAACAATGACGATTTCGGATGATTTGGTGATCTTTCAGCCCATGAAATGTAGTATTTGGCGATCTTTCAGCCCATGCGATGTAGTAGGTGGCGATCTTTCAGCCATACAAATATGGATAAGGTGGCGATCTTTCAACCATGCTAATGTAGATATGGTGGCGATCTTTCAGCCATGCAAATTTGGATAAGGTGGCGATCTTTCAGCAATGCAAATACAGATAAGGTGGCGATCTTTCGGCAATGCAAATGTAGATAAGGTGGCGATCTTTCAGCCATGCAAATGTAGAGGGAGGTAAAGATTAACCTCAAAAGGCAGAATAGTAGCCTTATGCAATGCGAAAATGCAAATGGAGACATCGTTTAGCTTCGGAAGACAAAATGGTAGCCTTACACAATGTAGGAATGCAAATGGAGACAATGTTTAGTCTCGAAAGGCAGAATGGTAGCCTTATGCACTGTAGGAATGCAGATGGAGACACTATTTAGTCACGGAAGGCGGAATGGTAGCCTTATGCAAGAAATAAATGGCAAGCGCTAACAGAGCTTTCTTAGCTGATTGTAGATTGCGATATCGTGACTGCTGGGGACATTGTGACGCACAAAACATCACTGGTGTGTATAGATAATAAGCGTAATTGTTTTGAGAGTTGTATTCCTGAACAATGTTTGTAAGTGTATAGTATGTTCGATGATTTCACAATCCAAGTGCCTGCATTCAAAGAAAAATCGTGAGTTTTAAGGGGGGAGGTTAGTTTGTATTCCTGCTGGCTTTGCTTGACCTGCTTGGTTTTGATTTGATGATACTGTATATATCATTGGAGTATCATTGCTAAATAGAGCAGTTTTAATAAATTAACACAGACTTTGTAGAAAGTATGACATAAATGTATAATAAAAATAGTTTTTAGATGAACCGATGACTGCAACATGGTTCGATACATTGCAACCTCTCCTACTATGGAATTTTCAGGGTCCTCCTCAAAATTCTGCCCCAGTTTGATGGGTTAATACTTCTGACAGCTATTCATGTGACGATCGGATGAAATTACTTCGGAATTTTGAGGGTCCTCCTCAAAATTCTACCCTAATTTTCAAGTTGGGGGAAATGAAAATTTTATTTAATTGTGACCGAACCCATAAGGCTGCCTACGTATTCCCTCTTAAACAGGAATCAGGTAAGACGTAGTTCAATTACATCATATAGGGAAAACATGGAGATTACACATAGGAACGCTTGACCACATCTGAATTAATCGAGATTGACCAGACTTCTTCATCCATTTCTGCAAGTATGAGGGCCCCTCATGTCAAAAATCGGTGAACCACGTGCGGATTCTGCCAGTTGGTAGAGAACTTCCATTTGGCTTCATCTTGATACGAAAAAGTTTTCTTTAATACCAGTTGTCCTGGTGTTAATTTCCTCGGCTTGACTCTCTTGTTGAAGGCTCTGGACATTCTGTTCTGATAAAGTTGACATGACAAACTATGTTCATTCTTTTCCCATCTATGAGAGCTAGTTGCTCGTAACGATTCTTCACCCATTCTGCATCGTTGAGCTCGGCTTCCTGTATGATCATTAAGGAAGGAATTTCTACTTCAACGGGAACAACGAATTATGTACCATAGACCTGCATATAGGGGGTCGCCCCAGTTCATGTGTGGACTATGGTGCGATATCCTAACGGAGCAAATGATAACTTCTCTTGCCACTTTTTGTGCTTCTCTATCATTTTCCTCAATATCTTCTTGATATTCTTATTAGCAGCTTCCACGACTCCGTTCATTTGAGGCATGTAGGTTGTAGAATTCTTGCGTTTGATCTAAAAGGTTTCACACATAGCTTTCATCAAGTTGTTGTTGAGATTGGAGCCATTATCAGTAACGATTCATTCTGGAATCCCGAATCGGCAAACAATGTGGTCACGGACAAAGTCTGCCACAACCTTCTTAGTCACTGCTTTGTAAGATGCTGCTTTGATCCACTTGGTGAAATAGTCTATTGACACTAGGATAAACCTGTGTCTGTTAGAAGAAGTTGGCTTGATTGGTCCAATAACATCCATTTCCCAAGCGGCAAACGGCCACGGCGAGCTTGTTGTATTAAGCTTATTTGAAGGCACATTTATCATGTCTGCATATATTTGACGGCGATGGCATTTTTGGACATACTGGATGCAGTATGTTTCCGTAGTCATCCAAAAGTAACCAGCTCGGAGTATCTTTTTTGCTAAGACAAAGCCGTTCATATGTGGACCGCAGGTCCTAACGTGGATTTCCTCTGGCAACTTGGATTCTGCCTTTGCGTCGACACACTTTAGTAGTCCCAAATGAGGAGTCCTCGTATACAGGATTCCTCTGTTGTGAAAGTAGTTGTTGGACAATCTCCGCAGTGTGCGTTTCTGAGTATGATTGGAAAGCTCCAGGTACTCTCCTTTTGCCAAATATTTCTTGATATCATGAAACCAAGGCTTTCTGTCTGCTTCCTCTTCGACATAGGTGCAGTAAGCTGGCTGATCATGAATTTTCACCAGAATGGGATTAGTGAAATTCTTGTCTGGATGATGTATCATACATGACAAGGTAACCAATGCATCGGCGAACTCATTCTGGATTCTAGGAATATGTCGGAATTCTATCTTTGTGAACCTCTTCCTCAATTCATGTACCTGATGCAGATACGGGAGTATCTTGTAATTCTTGGTTGCACATTCTTCTCGTACTTGATGTATAAGCAAGTCTGAATATCCAATTACTAGAAACTCTTGAACGTTCATGTCAATCGCCATCTTGAGCCCTAGGATACAGTCTTCGTGTTTAACCAGATTGTTGGTGCACAGTAACCTGAGTTTGGCAGACACCGGATAATGCTGACCGATTTCTGATACTAGGACTGCTCATATGCCAACTCCATTGAAATTTTTTGCTCTATCGAAAAACATCATCCAACCATCATAGGATTTTGTAATGTCTTCTCTTATTAATGATACTTCTTTGTTAGGAAAATATGTTTTCAGAGGTTCGTATTCTCCATCTTCAAGATTTTTAGCAAGGTGATCTTCCAGGGCCTATCCCTTGATCGCCTTTTGTTACGTAGACAACGTCAAATTTACTCAATAGGATTTGCCACTTGGCTAGCTTTTTAGAAAGCATGGTCTTCTGAAAGATGTACTTCAAAGGATCCATCCCTGATATGGGATATGTAGTATAGGCACATAAGTAATGCCTTAGTTTCTGGGCCACCCAAGTCAAAGCACAGCAGGTGCGCTCTAACAGAGTATATCGGACTTCGTAAGGAGTGAACTTCATGCTAAGATAATAAATGGCCTGTTCTTTTCTCCCTGTTTCATCACGCTGCCCCAAAACGCAATCGAAGGCACCATCTAGTACTGCGATGTAGAGTAATAGGTGTCTACCTGTCTTGGGCGGGACCAAGACTGGTGGTGTTGATGGGTATTCCTTGATTCTGTCGAAAGCTTTTTGGCAGTCATCAGTCCATTTGGTATCGGTGTCCTTCTTCAACATCTTAAAGATTTGCTCACCGATAACTATAGACTGTGTTATGAACCGGCTGATATAGTTGAGTCTTCCCAAGAAACTCATCATATTTTTTTTTGTTCTTTGGCAGTGGAAGTTCCTGAATGGCCTTGACCTTTGATGGATCCAATTGTATACCCGGAGGCTCATAATAAACCCAAGTAACTTTCCAGCGGGGACCCCAAATACACACTTTGTAGGATCCAGTTTCAGGTTGTAACTTCGTAATCTATTGAAAAACTTCGTCAAATCTTCCATATGATCGATGGACTTCTTGGACTTGATAATGACATCATCCACATATACCTCAATTTCTTTATGTATCATATAATGAAAAATGTTAGTCATAGCCCTCATATAGGTGGACTCTGCATTCTTAAGGCCGAACAACATCATTTTGTAACAATACATTCCCCACGACGTAATGAAAGCCATTTTCTCAGCATCTTACTCATCCATCCAAATCTGATGATAACTGGCGAAACAATCCACAAATGACTGTAACTCGTCCTTGGCGCATTTGTCGATCAGGATATGTATATTTGGCAAGGGGAAGTCGTCTTTCGGACTGGCCCGGTTGAGATCCCGATAGTCGACATAGACTCTTACCTTCCCGTCCTTCTTTAGTACTAGTACAATATTGGCTTACCATGTCAGATATTCTACTACCCTAAGAACCTTAGCTTTGACTTGCTTAGTAACTTCTTCCTTGATTTTCAAACTCATGTCTGGCTTGAACTTCCTGAGCTTCTGCTTTACCGGCGGGCATGTCAGTTCAGTTGGCAGTTTATGGGCCACGATAGACGTACTTAGACCAGTCATGTCGTTATATGACAAGGCGAATATGTCCTCATATTCCCTTAGAAATTCTGTGTATTCATTATTTTTTGATGGCGACAAATGAACACTGATTCGTGTTTCCTTGACATTCTTTGCATCTCCCAGATTAACAATTTTTGTCTCGTCCAGGTTGGACTTAGGTCTGTTTTCAAAGTTCTCAACTTCTTTGACAATCTCCTCTAGTATGTCATCTTCCTCTGAATCAATGTCTGTTTGTTGTGTTGTCTCATTGCCTGTCACAGTCATTGGTTCATCAAGATAAGTAATAATAATGTTGTATAAGTGAAGTAATAAGAGAAAATAATAATGAGTGTTGATTTATAAGAAAAATTGAAATGCTTTGATAAATTCCATAACTATTTTGAACATTGAAGATCTTATTGCGGAAATAAAAAATGCAAAAAGAAAATACGATCTAGTAAAAAGTATAAACAATGCATGATGCTTGTTTAGCCTTGCTACCCCGAGGCTTGCTGGGCTCTGGTGGTTCTAATGGTCCAATTATTGAGATATGCTCTTCTACTCACAGCTTGTATGGAAGGATCTTCCTCCCCCTCCTCCTCGAAAACAACACAGCAATCCATGTAATTGTCTTCTAAGAACAAGTTTTTCACTGCAGCAAGTGCCTCTACTTTGTCTGTCCCATAAACATTGTCAGCCTATTGGAATGTCTGCTCTAAAGGCGGTTTTGGATGTTCCAGTGGGTAGTAAGGAATGCACCATGGTGGCGACCAGTTGTTAAATTCCTCCCAAGTGTACTCGTACCCCAGACCGAAAGTAGTCTCGTGCTTCTTGAGCTTTATGGGTTTAGCAATCCCATGGAGGTTCTTGCCAATACCCTTTCCAGGTTCGTACCCACTCCAATTCAATATGCTCTCGATATTGTTGTCCCACCATTTATCTTTTTTAATAGCATTGACTCGCTCGATGTGGTGGTAGGTTTTCCCACCTAACTTTATTCTTCCCCTATTGCCGGAATGGTCTGACGACTATATATAGGATTGTTGCCATCAGCATGAATGATCACTTCCTGGTGATTCCATTCAAATTTCACAGCCTGATGCAATGTTGAATACATAGCTCGTGCATAATAAATCAAAGGGCATCCTAACCGCAGGTTGTAGGATGCTGGCACATCTATTACTTGAAAGTCAACCTTCAACCAAGTTGGTCCCATTTGAAGATACAGGTTAATTTCACCGATGGTGGACCTATAGGATCCGTGAAAAGCTTTCACGTTGATCGCTCCTTCTTTTATCTCATGCAGCCCTTTACCCAATTTTTTGAGTGTTATTAATGGGCATATATTAAGGCTGGAACCCCCATCAATCAAGATCATAGTGATGAAGTAGTCTTCACATTGCACGGTGATATGCAATGCTTTGTTATGACCCAGCCCTTCAGGCAGTAGCTCGTCCTCATAGAAAGTGATTTTGTGGCTTTCTAACATTTGTCCCACCATATTGGCCATTTCTCCGCCAATGATGTTACTCGGCACATATACCTCGCTCAACACCTTCAATAGAGCATTTTTGTGTGTCATGGAGTTCTGTAACAAAGAGAGGATAGATATATGTGCTGGTGTTTTGTTTAGCTGGTCAATGACTGAATACTCCTTGGCCCGTATCTTCCTCCAAAGGTCATCCGGTCCTGTTTCAATGATGAGTGGCCAATTCGAAGCTTGCTTACTTGACTCAGCTAAGTGCTCTGAGGTATAGACTCTTCTAGTCTTCTCATACCCTGTGCTGCAATAGTCTCTTCGAACCTGACTTTGCCTTTCCTCCTAGCCTTGACCGTATAATACCAAGGGATATCTTTTGTATGGAATGACGGCATGGTGGTCATCGCCACTGGAATTGGTGCGGCTACCTTTATTTCAAATGGGACATGTTTCTTGGGTGGTAAAATTGTAACCTCAAACTGTGTCAGTGCTTTGGTTGATGGTGCTGCCTTAAACTCGAGCGGGATAGACACATCTACCTCAGTAACCTCGAATGGTTGAATCTGGACCATGATGGGGTTAAGAGTAACTGTTGGATTCTTTGGATTATCGCCTTCTGCGATCAACCCAATGGATCCCTCGGGATCCCAATTATTCTCTATTTCAATCATGTGAACACCCCTGCCCTTGTGATCTTGTAAGGACTTCCTTTGCCACAATGACCTTGTTATCAATTAAGGACTGTATCTTGTCTTTTAGAGAGTGGCATTCATTGATGGTGTGTCCCTTCATGCCGGAATGGTATGCACAAGATTTTTTTAGGTTGACCCACTGAGAAGGGTTCTCAGGGGTTGAAGTAGGGATGGGGGTGACATAACCTGCGGTTTTGAGTCTCTCATATAGCTGATCAATGGGTTCGACAATAGTTGTGTATTGTTTTGGGGGCCTTAGGTCGGGGCCTAAGAAAGTTTTGGCTTGTAGGGGTGATTGGTAATGAGATAGTTGGGCATTGTAGGCTTGGTATACATGTGCGGGTTAGGAATATCTAGGCGAGGTAGGATGATATGTGGGAGGTGGAAGTGACGGATAAGTCGGTGCTGGGGGTTGGTAGGAAGGTGCTTGGTAGTTTGGGGCTGACTGATATGTGAGTGGAGGCATAGGGTAGGTTTGGTATTTTAGGGGAGACTTTGTCCTTTGTGCAAAAATTACGTCCCCCACGTCTCTCTTCTTAGACACACCACCAGACTATAACGCTTTATTTGTGGCTTGCAAGACCTCGGAGTTTGTAACCATGCCGCTTTTGATACCTTCTGCAATGCATTCTCCCAGCTTGATGATGTCGGAAAACTTATGATTTTCAATCAACATTAGCCGTTTGTAATACTGCGGGTCCTGGTCTCAGACAAAGAATTTGTTCATTTGTTCCTCTTCTAAGGCAGGTCTGACCTTAGCAGCTTCCGACCTCCAGTGAGTAGCATACTCATAAAATGTTTCTGTAGGCTTCTTCTTCAAATTCTAAATGTAGAATACATCCGGCGCATTTTTCGTGTTGAATCTGAACCTGTCCATGAAATCAGAGGCCATGCCTTCCCAATTTGACCACTTCTTAGGATCCTGGTTGATGTACCAGGATAGTGCATCTCACTTTAGACTTCTCATGAATAGTTTCATGTGGATCCTTTTGTCCTTTCGTACTCTGACTAGCTTATCATAGTACGTTCTTAGATGGACCCTCGGATCACCTATACCATCAAACATCTCGAACTTGGGAGGTTTGTACCCCTTCAGCAGTTCAACATCTGGTAGTATGTAGAAATCTTCATAGTTCAACCCTTCAATACCTTTACTTCCCTCGACGCCTTGGATTCTATTGGTCAATTTCTTAAGCTCTTCAGCCAAATTCCTGATGAGTGAATCCTTCTCCTCGGACTCAAGGGTGCAAAATATAAGTTAGGTGGAGTGTGGCGTAGTCTCCATGTAGATGGGGGTATTATGGTAAGTGTGGAAGTGGTCATTTGTGGAGTTCAGTTCTAGGATGAGTAGTGGGGTACTGTTTGAGGTATGGCAGGTGTTGCAGTGATGGTGAGGAACTGGATGGTTCTGTTGATTTGGGATATTTTGTGGGGGTGTAGGGTTTTGAGCATTTGGGAAATTGATATCTAGAGTAGTAAGGGAAAATGACAGATTTGCTAAATTCCGAAACTGATCAAGTTCTTCTTGGAATTTCAATAGTTTTTGCTTGAGTTGGGATGCATTTTCCTTAGAAACCTGAGTACCATGACCTAGAGAACACACAGCTGAAACAACTTCAAAAATATGAAAAAAAAGAAGAAGAAGAAAAAAGATCTAAAAAAAATAACAAAAATGGCTTCGAAACAGAATAAAAACTGGATTCAGAGGGAATTTTATTAAAAATGTTCTAGGTTCAAACTCTGTTGATTGTTGTTGGTTTTTACCGCTAATTCAGTTCATGGCTGAGCTCCAAATTAGCCATCGAAATCCTTGATGTTCAGATTTGTTTTCTGAGTTTCTTTCAATTATCAGCTATCTAGGTACATATCCTTGAATTTGTATCATTACTTGGTGAAATGTTTGAAATTCTAAGTAAATTGTTTTTTGTTTCAATTGTTCATTCTTATTTTTGTAAGTATTTTCTGACAGAACTGCTCATTTAAGTGTAATATGGATATGTTTGGCTTGTTAGTGATTCTAAGATTTAAATGTACCTCCAATTTTATCAATCGACATCTATCGTTAAATTGGTTAGCAATCATGTTAGTAATCTGAAACTCCATATATCCTTATATCTCCTAACTGACCAACTAGGGCCACTCTCACATATATGATGATTAAACGAGGACGTACCTCTACCTTTAGCAAAATCAGGAGGAATTCACATCTAATAGGGGTGTTCAACTACGTTATGCTTGTGCAAGTGCTTTAACAAGGTTGCTACCAGCTAAATAAACGTAGGAAGAAGAACGGGCAGCACGTACAATGTTTCCTCACAACTTCCATACGATAAATCTCATATGGGTAAGCAACCCACAATCATAATATTAAATAAAATAGGAATGCCTCCATAGGCCGTCACAATTCTTCACAATCAATCCCTAACATATCCTACCTTATTCCATCACGTGTGCAATTAATAACATAATAAGTACCGCCTTATTTCGCCATACGTGCATCATAAAATTGCCACCTTATTTTGCTACATGCGCAACCCACATATAAGAATATGAACATATCCCGCCTTATTACACCGCATGTGCAATATATCAATAGCAACAATAGTACGACAAAAACCTCGTGCAACCCCTCAACAACAGTCACACGGCATAAACTTCGTGCATCATAATATCAATAACCACACGGTAGAAACCTCGTGCATCACAATATCAATAACCGCATGACAGAAACCTCGTGCATCAACAATATCAAGTACAACAACAACAAATACAATATTTACAATAGCACAACAAGTGAATTAATGTGACGACCCAAAGGATCATCACCTGTTTCCTCATTCGTTCCATGCTTCCGAGGCCTTGAAAACCTTATTTTTTACTTGCCTTGATTTGCGTGCGCAATCCGGGTTCGTAGCTGGAAAGCTTTTATGTTGAAATATGTGAATTCTGTGAAAAATTTGAAGAATTTTGATATTAAGATGATTAAAGTTGACTTTGGTCAATATTTTTGGTAAACAGACCCGGACTCGAGATTGGACGGTCCCGGAAGGTCTGTAGAAAAATATGGGACTCGGGCATGTGCCTAGAGTCGAATTCCGAGGTCTAGAGCCCGAGGAAAGAATTTTTCTGTTAAGTTGTTTTTCTGAAATTATTAAGGAAAATGAAGATAAAAATTGATCAAAAGACTGAGGTATCGGGCTCGTATTTTGGTTCCGACGCCCGGTACAAGTCTTATATATTGTTTAAGTGCTTTTTGTGAAGTTTGGTCGAAATCGGACGTCGTTTGACGTGTTTCGGACTATAAGTTCCAAATTTGAATGTTTATGAAGCTTAGAAGAAAATCATGAGTTTTGAGACTTGATTCTATGTATATGATGTTATTTTGGCGATTTGACTGCGCGAGTAAGTTCGTAGGATGTTTTTGAGGTTGTGTACATGTTTGGTTTGGAGCCCCGAGGGCTCGGGTGAGTTTTGGATATGTGTCGAGTTGCATTTTTGAACTTTGAAAGAAAAATTACAGGTCAGGTCCAAATGCAAAGAAGGGGGAAGGCTGGGCCAGATCACAAATGCGATCAATCGAGTCTCAAAATCGAAGCCTGGGGTCTGGGCATAGGGTCGCAAATGCGACCCATTTTCTCGCAAATGCGAAGGGCCTCCATCCTCGCCTGGAATCGCAAATGCGAACCCCTATGACAATTGCGACGATCGCAAATGCGAACAAAGTTCCGCAAATGCGAAGGTCTGGGAACTGAGCAGTGTTCGCAAATGCGAACAAAAATGTCGCAATTCCCATATCCGCAGCCCAGCAAATTTTATACTTAGCCTAAATTTCATCACTTTTCACCATTCTTTCAAAACCCAAACACCATAGGCAATTTTTCAAGAGAAAATTTCATGCCAAATCACTTGTAAGTTGATTTTTACTCGATTCTTTCAATCTTTAACATCATTAAACATGTTTTCCACTTGAAATCAAGGATTTTCATGGGTCAAATTGGGGTTTTTGGTTAGAACTTAGGTTTTCTATAAATTGGGGAGTTGGACCTCGATTTGAGGTTCGATTTAAAAACAAATTACATATTTGAGTTCGTAGGTGAATGGATAACTGGGTTTTGGTCCGAACCTCGGGTTTTGACCAGAATTTTTGGGAAAAATTTGAGAAACTCATTTTTTTGCATCCAAATTGATTCATATAGTGTTTATTAAAGTAATTGAATAAGTTGTGATTAGATTCAAGCGAATTGGAGGTGGAACCGCGAGGTAAAGAGATAGTTGAGGATTAAGTGGATTTCAAGGCTTTGAGGTAAGTGTTTGGTTTAACCCTAGCTTGAGGGAATAGGAGTTGAGTCTTGGTCCTAATTGCTATGTGATCGAGTACGATGTTTAGTCATGGTGACGAGTATCTATACATCGGTGTCTAGCATGACCGTGAGTCCTTATAGTGTGATTATCATGACTTGATTGTGAACTCCGTGATTATTGGAGGATTTCTATATGTTGTGAATAACATGTAAACGGTGACATGATTACTTGATTCTCTGGAGCGTTGGCTCAAAATAGTAGAGTGGGTTATAAGATAAGAAAAGTAAGAAACAGAAAGCACTGTTGATTATTCCCTTGCCGGGACGTTTGGTTGAACTTGTTTAATTCTTTCCCTTGACAGGATTTTGTCAAATATTTGCTTATTTTTATGTCCCTTAATTGTGACTGTTATTTGGGAAGTCAGACTGAACAATGATATTGAGGATCGGGTTGCACGATGAACCAATGATATATGAGGTTCGGGTTGCACGCCGCAATAGTGGTATTTGTGGAGCGGGTTGCATGCCGCAATAGTGGTATTTGTGGAGTGGGTTGCACGCCGCAACAGTGGTATTTGTGGAGCGGGTTGCACGCCGCAACAATTATTGATACCATGTGTTTGTATTGAGTATTGATTCCTTGTTCATTGTGAATCGAGTTGCTTTAGTTTGTTACTCGGGACTACTGTTAATATGGCAGAATAGCCTAGTTGGCACCTTTACTTGTGTCGGTTTGACAGCCCGGTCCTCCTACTTTACGAAATTTCATCTGGACACTTGAACTTGTTCAAATATACTCTTTTAAACCCCTTCGCCCTGCGTGTATCTCACTCTATCACGTGTGAATGACCACATCAGATACACGTTACTTGCCATGTCATAATCGATTTCAGCAATTATAAATTTGATTAAAAAATTAAAACTAGAAAAATAAAATAAGAATGAAAAAAAACTACTCTTATCATTCTATTTGGCCCTCAAAACTCAAGACAGAGAAAGATACACAGACTGCAATTGGGGGTCACCAAAAATACCAGAATTCTCCAAATTCTTCACAAACTCATTACGGGAAAATTTAAGAATTCAAATCGAATAACCTATTCATTTTTTTCTTTTGGAATATAAAGCAAAATCAATCAAGTCCCATTAAAAGTATCCCAAAGCTCACCCAAAACACATAAATTCAAGGAATAAAATCAAATTAGACAATCGATTTTCTTTTTAGAAAGATAACAAATTAAAATAAACAACAAAAAAGAATGTTTGGTAGCTCAAATTTGAACAGTTGGGCGATGAAACGAGGAAAACCCATAAAAAGAGAAATATTTATTCAATTAAGAATTTGGCATATCTTCGACTTTATCTATTGGTTATATATAAGGATATATATATATATATAAGGATATATATATATATATATATATATATATATATATATATATATATATATATATATATGGGGTAGTATATGATTTAATTGGTTTATTGGGAAGAAATAGAAAGGTGACGAAGAGAGGAGGAGACGGTGGCATCAGAAAGGAAGAAGAAAGGTGAGTGTTTGTGTTTGAAATAGTAATGGGTCCTTTTCCTTTTATTTTTATATTACTATTATTCGGACACTTTATCCCTTTTTCTTTTTCATTTAACTTTTTAATTATGTTTAAATTAGATTTACCAATTCACGCTACTCAAACGCGTGTATATCACATATTTTTCCAACTCATCCATATCCCTCTCACGTCATCTCGGTCAATGGTCAGAGGGTTTGAGATATTCGATTTGAACAAGTTCAAGTGTTCGGATGAAACTTCATGAAGTAGTAGGACCGGGATGTCAAAGTAGTACAAGTAAAAGTATTTAAGAGGCTATTCTGCCCTGTTAATATTGTATCTCCCCATAGCATGTTTCCCCCTCCCATGTTGTGAATTGCCTTGTATTCGATTTCTGCTATACATTTATAACTGCACAGGTTTATGTGGTGTCCAGTCTAGCCTCGTCACTACTTCGTTAGGGTTAGGCTAGACACTTACCAGCTCATGGGGTCGGTTGTGCTGATGCTACACTTCTGTGCATTTTTGCACAGGTCTAGGTTTTGAGGAGCAACAACAGCATTAGTGCGGGAGCAGGCTTTCATTTTTACGAGACTAAGGTAGCCTTGCAGGCGTCCGCAGGCCCGGCGTCTCTTCTTTATGTTCTCTTTTAGACTGTTGCTTAATTGTTTTCGAGACAGACAACTTATATATTTCTTTCAGATCATTGTATTTAGTATATTCTTAGTAGTTCGTGAGTACTGTGACACCAAATCTTGGGTAAAGGCTATGATTGACTGTTCCGCATTTTGATTGGTATTTAAAAATTAGACTTACACTATTGTTCTTATTAAATTTCAGGTACTATGTTGATGTTATAAACTGTTAAAAATAATTGTTTAGTAATGGAAAGGTAATTGAATAGGCTTGCCTAGCTACCACGAGTAGGTGCCATCACGATCCCGATGGTGTGAAATCCGGATCGTGACAAGTTGGTATCAGAGCACTAGGTTATATAGGGCTCACAACTCACAGACAAACTTAGTAGAGTCTGAGGGGTAGGTACGGAGACATCTGTACTTGTTCCCCAGAGTCTATTGAGTTAGGAA